>JAQJVL010000054.1:1287500-1543663 GCA_035578905.1 Stictocephala bisonia
TCTCCTCTATACTGAGGAAGAGCGTTGTTTATCAAAATCAGTCACCACAGTAATTAAATGTCATTTGTAGTTGTAATTTAGTTTATTTTAATAATTGTTTTGTATGAAATGTTACTTATATTCAAAGCCTAAAAATGTGGCAAATTGTGAAATATTACAAGTACTTATTAATAATAAAATATAGATATATTATTAATATGCAAATATGTAACCATAAAATATTTTTGATATTAAAAATCAAAAGAACACTTTTCACTTATTGTGTTACTATATTTAATGTAGTTAAAAAGGAGCAGAGTGGAGACGTTTTTGTCATGTTTCTCCTCAAAATTATTTAAAATATCAAACTATAATTTTCTAGTTAAATGTTGTGTTGTCACCATTTTAATAAATGGTAATAGTTTAAGTCTGATCAATATACATTCCTATTTGCCAAATTAAATGCAATGGTATAATTTATTTAGAGACTAGACCTGATGGTCTTAAATTACTTATTGATAATAACATCAAAAACATAATACTTGTTGTGCTTAGCTCATGCCATTTGTCTCAATCTAGGGCGGTTTTCTAAATTGAACTCAATATTTGAAGTTCTTAGTTGCATATAGTGTTTATTGTAACGTACTATATTTCAAACGCACGTAATTAGGAACCTGCACTTTCTCCACACCCCATAAAATGTTCATCAAAATGATCAACGTTTTTGTATTTTTTTCTGGTCGAAGTATTTTGAAAACTATAAATTTGATTAACACCACATAAAAACGTAAACTAAATTTTAATTTTTTAAAGGGCTTTAAAAAGTACAAATAATATGATAAAAATGTATGCTAAGATGTTGCTGAAAATTATTTTCCGTGCAACAAATATTTCGTGGATAGGAAATTTTAACATTTAAGTTTATTGATGACAGCAGTGCTTAACTAAGATATCTTTTGGTCAAATCGTGTATGTTAAGGAATATGAAGTTTTTGAGTGAAGAGTGCGCGGAAATTTCTCACCGTCATTGTTGCGAGGACTACCTACCACGCATTCTGGCAGAGAATAAGGCAACTAGAATGACTAGGTTGATAGTAGTTCTGAGCTTGACGCCTAGGTAGCGCACAACTCCATTCTGATGTCTTTTCTTGTTCTCTTTGGTTTTTTTTTTTTTTTTTTTTTCTTGTTCAGGGCTGACGTTCTGTCACTTTTAGTGCTATTATTCTTAGGAAGGTATTATGGTACATGGTTAAGAAAAGAATTTAGAGATATATTAGGCATTTAATAAGAAAGAAAATTGTTTTTAAATAGCCAAACTTCGCACAGTCGTAATGTATATAAACTGAGAATGCAATTATTCATATCCTACCTTAAATTAACAGTCTCAATTATATACATGTAATTACTATTAAAGTTTTTGTGGACTATGAATATTTTATCGAAACAATGCGTAATTTTAATGTGTTATCGTAATTTTTTAAGTAGATCAAGATAACGTAGTGGTTGTTGTTGTTTTTTTATTTATTATTGAATTGTACCAAAAACTTCATATAGTTATTTAATGATTTTTTTTTTTCATTTGGCTGTTTTCTTGTAGCAACGAGATTTACCAATTCAATTTATTTATTGCTATTTTGTCCCCTGTAGAATCACCCATTTAACTTTTAGGAATTGACTTACTTTTTAAATTTGTTTGTTCTGTCTTTAAATATAACCAGTTTAAAATACAGTAGTTAGATTAAAGATGATGAAAGTAAGGCCAAAGTTAACAGAAGACAATTAACCTAAAATAATCATTTAACGTAATAATAATGTTTTTTTTTTCATTTTACAAATACATATTCATACATAAAAAGTAAAACATAATTACACTTACAATTCTGCCTTGTAAGGGATGGAATACAAATGTACATATTATATACATAGGCGTGCCCTACATGACCCGCAGCATTGTAGTATACGTTTGAAATAATATTTATTATTATTATTATTCTTTAATGTGTTAACTGACAAGCCTTACTCTCAGTTGTTTGCCTAACAACATCCGGTCTTGACTACCACCGAACATGGACACCCCAGACTTCTCAATTAGTGTCCACGTCGATGGCAACCATTGATCAGGCGCCATGTCAGTATTAAGAGAACTGAGCATAGAACCAATAGCCTACAACACTTGTCCCTTAGTAGCTGGGTTACAGCACTGCGCCACCAGTTCAGATTTAAATATAAATCTTTAGAAAATAATTAAGGTCCCTTAGATCATAAAACTATGTTGGGGCTCCATTACAATAAAATTAACTGAACAAAAAGAATAATGCAATAACACACACACAAAACTATATTTTTAATATTCCTATATTTTGTTTACAATGCGTACGTATTATGATCAATTATTTGACACAGTCTGTATACAAGAGTTTCGTTTGGCTATTTAAATCCGTTTAACTATACTAGTTAAGTGACTATTTAAATCCGTTTAACTATACTAGTTAAATGACTATTTAAATCCGTTTAACTATACTAGTTAAATGACTATTTAAATCCGTTTAACTATACTAGTTACATGACTATATAAATCCGTTTAACTATACTAGTTAAATGACTATTTAAATCCGTTTAACTATACTAGTTAAGTGACTATTTAAATCCGTTTAACTATACTAGTTAAATGACTATTTAAATCCGTTTAACTATACTAGTTAAATGACTATTTAAATCCGTTTAACTATACTAGTTACATGACTATACAAATCCGTTTAACTATACTAGTTAAATGACTATTTAAATCCGTTTAACTATACTAGTTAAATGACTATTTAAATCCGTTTAACTATACTAGTTACATGACTATACAAATCCGTTTAACTATACTAGTTAAATGACTATTTAAATCCGTTTAACTATACTAGTTAAATGACTATTTAAATCCGTTTAACTATTCTAGTTAAGTGACTATACAAATCCGTTTAACTATACTAGTTAAATGACTATTTAAATCCGTTTAACTATACTAGTTAAATGACTATTTAAATCCGTTTAACTATACTAGTTAAATGACTATTTAAATCCGTTTAACTATACTAGTTAAATGACTATTTAAATCCGTTTAACTATACTAGTTAAGTGACTATTTAAATCCGTTTAACTATACTAGTTAAATGACTATTTAAATCCGTTTAACTATACTAGTTAAATGACTATTTAAATCCGTTTAACTATACTAGTTAAATGACTATTTAAATCCGTTTAACTATACTAGTTACATGACTATACAAATCCGTTTAACTATACTAGTTAAATGACTATTTAAATCCGTTTAACTATACTAGTTAAATGACTATTTAAATCCGTTTAACTATACTAGTTAAATGACTATTTAAATCCGTTTAGCTATACCAGTTAAATGACTATTTAAATCCGTTTAACTATACTAGTTAAATGACTATTTAAATCCGTTTAGCTATACCAGTTAAATGACTATTTAAATCCGTTTAACTATACTAGTTACATGACTATACAAATCCGTTTAACTATACTAGTTAAATGACTATTTAAATCCGTTTAACTATTCTAGTTAAGTGACTATTTAAATCCGTTTAACTATACTAGTTACATGACTATTTAAATCCGTTTAACTATTCTAGTTAAATGACTATTTAAATCCGTTTAGCTATACCAGTTAAATGACTATTTAAATCCGTTTAACTATACTAGTTAAATGACTATTTAAATCCGTTTAGCTATACCAGTTAAATGACTATTTAAATCCGTTTAACTATACTAGTTACATGACTATACAAATCCGTTTAACTATACTAGTTAAATGACTATTTAAATCCGTTTAACTATACTAGTTAAATGACTATTTAAATCCGTTTAACTATACTAGTTAAATGACTATTTAAATCCGTTTAACTATACTAGTTAAATGACTATTTAAATCCGTTTAACTATACTAGTTAAATGACTATTTAAATCCGTTTAACTATACTAGTTAAATGACTATTTAAATCCGTTTAACTATACTAGTTAAATGACTATTTAAATCCGTTTAACTATACTAGTTACATGACTATACAAATCCGTTTAACTATACTAGTTAAATGACTATTTAAATCCGTTTAACTATACTAGTTAAATGACTATTTAAATCCGTTTAACTATACTAGTTACATGACTATACAAATCCGTTTAACTATACTAGTTAAATGACTATTTAAATCCGTTTAACTATACTAGTTACATGACTATACAAATCCGTTTAACTATACTAGTTAAATGACTATTTAAATCCGTTTAACTATTCTAGTTAAGTGACTATTTAAATCCGTTTAACTATACTAGTTAAGTGACTATTTAAATCCGTTTAACTATTCTAGTTAAGTGACTATTTAAATCCGTTTAACTATTCTAGTTAAGTGACTATTTAAATCCGTTTAACTATACTAGTTAAATGACTATTTAAATCCGTTTAACTATTCTAGTTAAGTGACTATTTAAATCCGTTTAACTATACTAGTTACATGACTATATAAATCCGTTTAACTATACTAGTTACATGACTATACAAATCCGTTTAACTATACTAGTTACATGACTATACAAATCCGTTTAACTATACTAGTTAAATGACGATTTAAATCCGTTTAACTATTCTAGTTAAGTGACTATTTAAATCCGTTTAACTATACTAGTTAAGTGACTATTTAAATCCGTTTAACTATACTAGTTAAGTGACTATTTAAATCCGTTTAACTATACTAGTTACATGACTATACAAATCCGTTTAACTATACTAGTTAAATGACTATTTAAATCCGTTTAACTATTCTAGTTAAGTGACTATTTAAATCCGTTTAACTATACTAGTTAAATGACTATTTAAATCCGTTTAACTATACTAGTTAAGTGACTATTTAAATCCGTTTAACTATACTAGTTCAGTGACTATTTAAATCCGTCTAACTATACTAGTTCAGCGACTATTTAAATCCGTTTAACTATACTAGTTAAATGACTATTTAAATCCGTTTAACTATACTAGTTCAGTGACTATTTAAATCTGTTTAACTATACTAGTTCAGTGACTATTTAAATACGAATACCTATACTAGTTCAGTGACTATTTAAATCCGTCTAACTATACTAGTTCAGTGACTATTTAAATCCGTTTAACTATACTAGTTAAATGACTATTTAAATCCGTTTAACTATACTAGTTCAGTGACTATTTAAATCCGTTTAACTATACCAGTTAAGTGACTATTTAAATCCGTTTAGCTATACTAGTTCAGTGACTATTTAAATCCGTATAACTATACTAGTTCAGTGACTATTTAAATCCGTTTAACTATACTAGTTAAATGACTATTTAAATCCGTTTAACTATACTAGCTAAGTGACTATTTACATCCGTTTAACTATACTAGCTAAGTTACTATTTATATCCGTTTAACTATACTAGTTAAGTGAATATTTACATCCGTTTAACTATACTAGTTAAATGACTATTTAAATCCGTCTAACTATACTAGTTAAGTGAATATTTAAATCCGTTTAACTATACTAGCTAAGTGACTATTTACATCCGTTTAACTATACTAGTTAAGTGAATATTTACATCCGTTTAACTATAATAGTTAAGTGACTATTTAAACACGTTTAACTATACTAGTTAAGTGACTTTAAATCAGTTTAACTATACTAGTTAAGTGACTATTTACATCAGTTTAGCTATACTAGTTAAGTGACTATTTAAATCAGTTTAACTATACTAGTTAAGTGACTATTTACATCAGTTTAGCTATACTAGTTAAGTGACTATTTAAACACGTTTAACTATACTAGTTAAGTGACTTTAAATCAGTTTAACTATACTAGTTAAGTGACTATTTACATCAGTTTAACTATACTAGTTAAGTGACTATTTATACCAGTTTAACTATACTAGTTAAGTGACTATTTAAACCAGTTTAACTATACTAGTTAAGTGACTATTTACATCAGTTTAGCTATACTAGTTAAGTGACTATTTACATCAGTTTAACTATACTAGTTAAGTGACTATTTAAACCAGTTTAACTATACTAGTTAAGTGACTATTTAAACCAGTTTAACTATACTAGTTAAGTGACTATTTACATCAGTTTAACTATACTAGTTAAGTGACTTTAAATCAGTTTAACTATACTAGTTAAGTGACTATTTACATCAGTTTAGCTATACTAGTTAAGTGACTATTTACATCCGTTTAACTATACTAGTTAAGTGACTATTTAAACCAGTTTAACTATACTAGTTAAGTGACTATTTACATCAGTTTAACTATACTAGTTAAGTGACTATTTAAACCAGTTTAACTATACTAGTTAAGTGACTATTTAAACCAGTTTAACTATACTAGTTAAGTGACTATTTAAATCAGTTTAACTATACTAGTTAAGTGACTATTTACATCAGTTTAGCTATACTAGTTAAGTGACTATTTAAATCCGTTCAACTATACTAGTTAAGTGACTATTTACATCAGTTTAACTATACTAGTTAAGTGACTATTTACATCAGTTTAACTATACTAAATAAGTGACTATTTACATCCGTTTAACTATACTAGTTAAGTGACTATTTACATCAGTTTAACTATACTAGTTAAGTGACTATTTACATCAGTTTAAATATACTAGTTAAGTGACTATTTACATCCGTTTAACTATACTAGTTAGGTGACTATTTACATCAGTTTAACTATACTAGTTAAGTGACTATTTACATCAGTTTAACTATACTAAATAAGTGACTATTTACATCAGTTTAACTATACTAGTTAAGTGACTATTTACATCAGTTTAACTATACTAGTTAAGTGACTATTTACATCAGTTTAACTATACTAAATAAGTGACTATTTACATCCGTTTAACTATACTAGTTAAGTGACTATTTAAACCAGTTTAACTATACTAGTTAAGTGACTATTTACATCAGTTTAGCTATACTAGTTAAGTGACTATTTACATCAGTTTAACTATACTAGTTAAGTGACTATTTAAACCAGTTTAACTATACTAGTTAAGTGACTATTTAAATCAGTTTAACTATACTAGTTAAGTGACTATTTACATCAGTTTAGCTATACTAGTTAAGTGACTATTTAAATCCGTTCAACTATACTAGTTAAGTGACTATTTACATCAGTTTAACTATACTAGTTAAGTGACTATTTACATCAGTTTAACTATACTAAATAAGTGAATATTTACATCCGTTTAACTATACTAGTTAAGTGACTATTTACATCAGTTTAACTATACTAGTTAAGTGACTATTTACATCAGTTTAACTATACTAGCTAAGTGACTATTTACATCAGTTTAGCTATACTAGTTAAGTGACTATTTAAATCCGTTCAACTATACTAGTTAAGTGACTATTTACATCAGTTTAACTATACTAGTTAAGTGACTATTTAAATCCGTTCAACTATACTAGTTAAGTGACTATTTACATCAGTTTAGCTATACTAGTTAAGTGACTATTTACATCAGTTTAACTATACTAGTTAAGTGACTATTTAAACCAGTTTAACTATACTAGTTAAGTGACTATTTAAACCAGTTTAACTATACTAGTTAAGTGACTATTTACATCAGTTTAACTATACTAGTTAAGTGACTTTAAATCAGTTTAACTATACTAGTTAAGTGACTATTTAAATCCGTTTAACTATACTAGTTACATGACTATTTAAATCCGTTTAACTATACTAGTTACATGACTATATAAATCCGTTTAACTATACTAGTTACATGACTATTTAAATCCGTTTAACTATACTAGTTAAATGACTATTTAAATCCGTTTAACTATACTAGTTACATGACTATTTAAATCCGTTTAACTATACTAGTTACATGACTATTTAAATCCGTTTAACTATACTAGTTACATGACTATATAAATCCGTTTAACTATACTAGTTACATGACTATTTAAATCCGTTTAACTATACTAGTTACATGACTATTTAAATCCGTTTAACTATACTAGTTAAATGACTATTTAAATCCGTTTAACTATACTAGTTACATGACTATTTAAATCCGTTTAACTATACTAGTTACATGACTATATAAATCCGTTTAACTATACTAGTTAAATGACTATTTAAATCCGTTTAACTATACTAGTTACATGACTATTTAAATCCGTTTAACTATACTAGTTAAGTGACTATTTACATCAGTTTAACTATACTAGTTAAGTGACTTTAAATCAGTTTAACTATACTAGTTAAGTGACTATTTACATCAGTTTAGCTATACTAGTTAAGTGACTTTTTACATCAGTTTAACTATACTAGTTAAGTGACTATTTAAACCAGTTTAACTATACTAGTTAAGTGACTATTTACATCAGTTTAGCTATACTAGTTAAGTGACTATTTACATCAGTTTAACTATACTAGTTAAGTGACTATTTAAACCAGTTTAACTATACTAGTTAAGTGACTATTTAAATCAGTTTAACTATACTAGTTAAGTGACTATTTACATCAGTTTAGCTATACTAGTTAAGTGACTATTTAAATCCGTTCAACTATACTAGTTAAGTGACTATTTACATCAGTTTAACTATACTAGTTAAGTGACTATTTACATCAGTTTAACTATACTAAATAAGTGACTATTTACATCCGTTTAACTATACTAGTTACATGACTATTTAAATCCGTTTAACTATACTAGTTACATGACTATTTAAATCCGTTTAACTATACTAGTTACATGACTATTTAAATCCGTTTAACTATACTAGTTAAATGACTATTTAAATCCGTTTAACTATACTAGTTACATGACTATTTAAATCCGTTTAACTATACTAGTTAAATGACTATTTAAATCCGTTTAACTATACTAGTTAAATGACTATTTAAATCCGTTTAACTATACTAGTTAAATGACTATTTAAATCCGTTTAACTATACTAGTTACATGACTATTTAAATCCGTTTAACTATACTAGTTACATGACTATTTAAATCCGTTTAACTATACTAGTTAAATGACTATTTAAATCCGTTTAACTATACTAGTTACATGACTATTTAAATCCGTTTAACTATACTAGTTAAATGACTATTTAAATCCGTTTAACTATACTAGTTAAATGACTATTTAAATCCGTTTAACTATACTAGTTAAATGACTATTTAAATCCGTTTAACTATACTAGTTAAATGACTATTTAAATCCGTTTAACTATACTAGTTAAGTGACTATTTAAATCCGTTTAACTATACTAGTTACATGACTATATAAATCCGTTTAACTATACTAGTTAAATGACTCTTTAAATCTGTTTAACTATACTAGTTAAGTGACTATTTAAATCCGTTTAACTATACTAGTTAAGTGACTATTTAAATCCGTTTAACTATACTAGTTAAGTGACTATTTAAATCTGTTTAACTATACTAGTTAAGTGACTATTTAAATCCGTTTAACTATACTAGTTAAATGACTATTTAAATCCATCTAACTATACTAGTTAAGTGACTATTTAAACACGTTTAACTATACTAGTTAAGTGACTATTTAAATCAGTTTAACTATACTAGTTAAGTGACTATTTAAATCCGTTTAACTATACTAGTTAAGTGACTATTTAAATCCGTTTAACTATACTAGTTAAGTGACTATTTAAATCCGTTTAACTATACTAGTTACATGACTATTTAAATCCGTTTAACTATACTAGTTAAATGACTATTTAAATCCGTCTAACTATACTAGTTCAGTGACTATTTAAATACGTTTACCTATACTAGTTAAATGACTATTTAAATCCGTTTAACTATACTAGTTAAGTGACTATATAAATCCGTTTAACTATACTAGTTAATGACTATTTAAATCCGTTTAACTATACTAGTTAAGTGACTATTTAAATCCGTTTAACTATACTAGTTAAGTGACTATTTAAATCCGTTTAACTATACTAGTTAAGTGACTATTTAAATCCGTTTAACTATACTAGTTAAGTGACTATTTAAATCCGTTTAGCTATACTAGTTACAGTGACTATTTAAATCCGTTTAACTATACTAGTTAAGTGACTATTTAAATCCGTCTAACTATACTAGTTCAGTGACTATTTAAATCTGTTTAACTATACTAGTTAAGTGACTATTTAAATCCGTTTAACTATACTAGTTACATGACTATTTAAATCCGTTTAACTATACTAGTTAAATGACTATTTAAATCCGTTTAACTATACTAGTTAAATGACTATTTAAATCCGTTTAACTATACTAGTTAAATGACTATTTAAATCCGTTTAACTATACTAGTTACATGACTATATAAATCCGTTTAACTATACTAGTTACATGACTATTTAAATCCGTTTAACTATACTAGTTAAATGACTATTTAAATCCGTTTAACTATACTAGTTAAATGACTATTTAAATCCGTTTAACTATACTAGTTAAATGACTATTTAAATCCGTTTAACTATACTAGTTACATGACTATTTAAATCCGTTTAACTATACTAGTTAAATGACTATTTAAATCCGTTTAACTATACTAGTTAAATGACTATTTAAATCCGTTTAACTATACTAGTTACATGACTATTTAAATCCGTTTAACTATACTAGTTAAATGACTATTTAAATCCGTTTAACTATACTAGTTAAATGACTATTTAAATCCGTTTAACTATACTAGTTAAATGACTATTTAAATCCGTTTAACTATACTAGTTACATGACTATTTAAATCCGTTTAACTATACTAGTTAAATGACTATTTAAATCCGTTTAACTATACTAGTTAAATGACTATTTAAATCCGTTTAACTATACTAGTTACATGACTATTTAAATCCGTTTAACTATACTAGTTAAATGACTATTTAAATCCGTTTAACTATACTAGTTAAATGACTATTTAAATCCGTTTAACTATACTAGTTACATGACTATTTAAATCCGTTTAACTATACTAGTTAAATGACTATTTAAATCCGTTTAACTATACTAGTTACATGACTATTTAAATCCGTTTAACTATACTAGTTAAATGACTATTTAAATCCGTTTAACTATACTAGTTACATGACTATTTAAATCCGTTTAACTATACTAGTTAAATGACTATATAAATCCGTTTAACTATACTAGTTAAATGACTATTTAAATCTGTTTAACTATACTAGTTAAGTGACTATTTAAATCAGTTTAACTATACTAGTTAAGTGACTATTTAAATCTGTTTAACTATACTAGTTCAGTGACTATTTAAATCTGTTTAACTATACTAGTTAAGTGACTATTTACATCCGTTTAACTATACTAGTTAAGTGACTATTTACATCAGTTTAACTATACTAGTTAAGTGACTATTTACATCCGTTTAACTATACTAGTTAAGTGACTATTTACATCCGTTTAACTATACTAGTTAAGTGACTATTTACATCCGTTTAACTATACTAGTTAAGTGACTATTTACATCAGTTTAACTATACTAGTTAAGTGACTATTTAAATCCGTTTAACTATACTAGTTAAGTGACTATTTAAATCCGTTTAACTATACTAGTTAAGTGACTATTTACATCCGTTTAACTATACTAGTTAAGTGACTATTTACATCCGTTTAACTATACTAGTTAAGTGACTATTTACATCCGTTTAACTATACTAGTTAAGTGACTATTTACATCCGTTTAACTATACTAGTCAAGTGACTATTTACATCCGTTTAACTATACTAGTTAAGTGACTATTTACATCAGTTTAACTATACTAGTTAAGTGACTATTTACATCAGTTTAGCTATACTAGTTAAGTGACTATTTACATCAGTTTAACTATACTAGTTAAGTGACTATTTAAACCAGTTTAACTATACTAGTTAAGTGACTATTTACATCAGTTTAGCTATACTAGTTAAGTGACTATTTACATCAGTTTAACTATACTAGTTAAGTGACTATTTAAACCAGTTTAACTATACTAGTTAAGTGACTATTTAAATCAGTTTAACTATACTAGTTAAGTGACTATTTACATCAGTTTAGCTATACTAGTTAAGTGACTATTTAAATCCGTTCAACTATACTAGTTAAGTGACTATTTACATCAGTTTAACTATACTAGTTAAGTGACTATTTACATCAGTTTAACTATACTAAATAAGTGACTATTTACATCCGTTTAACTATACTAGTTAAGTGACTATTTACATCAGTTTAACTATACTAGTTAAGTGACTATTTACATCAGTTTAACTATACTAGCTAAGTGACTATTTACATCAGTTTAGCTATACTAGTTAAGTGACTATTTAAATCCGTTCAACTATACTAGTTAAGTGACTATTTACATCAGTTTAGCTATACTAGTTAAGTGACTATTTAAATCCGTTCAACTATACTAGTTAAGTGACTATTTACATCAGTTTAACTATACTAGTTAAGTGACTATTTACATCAGTTTAACTATACTAAATAAGTGACTATTTAAATCAGTTTAACTATACTAGTTAAGTGACTATTTACATCAGTTTAGCTATACTAGTTAAGTGACTATTTAAATCCGTTCAACTATACTAGTTAAGTGACTATTTACATCAGTTTAACTATACTAGTTAAGTGACTATTTACATCAGTTTAACTATACTAAATAAGTGACTATTTACATCCGTTTAACTATACTAGTTAAGTGAATATTTACATCCGTTTAACTATACTAGTTAAGTGAATATTTACATCAGTTTAACTATACTAGTTAAGTGACTATTTAAACACGTTTAACTATACTAGTTAAGTGACTATTTACATCAGTTTAAATATACTAGTTAAGTGACTATTTACATCCGTTTAACTATACTAGTTAAGTGACTATTTACATCAGTTTAAATATACTAGTTAAGTGACTATTTACATCAGTTTAACTATACTAGTTAAGTGACTATTTACATCAGTTTAACTATACTAGTTAAGTGACTATTTACATCAGTTTAACTATACTAGTAAAGTGACTATTTACATCCGTTTAACTATACTAGTTAAGTGACTATTTACATCCGTTTAATTATACTAGTTAAGTTTAAACTAGTATACTTTAACTAGTACAGTGTAACTAAACGCTACACAAAATACACAATATACAAGTACATAACATATGAATGGTCAATTTCCATTTCTTCCATGATATTGAAATGGCTAGTAAAGTTTGTGTTATTTCTTTTATTACATGCTTAAAATGATTTCATGCTTATTTCAACTCAGAAATAATGTATACCCGAGTTTGTAGGTAAACAACAAACTGCGAAACTGTGAGGCCTACAGAAAATCCAAGCATAGCGTTGTTTTCCTCGTTTAATTGAATTGAAATTAAATGAAATGAAATGAAAATCCGTTTAAATGAAATGAAAATCCGTTTATTTCAGTAAAAATTACTAATAAAAAAAAGAATACATATGACAAAAATAACTTGAAAAATTCCCCACATGGACAACAGCCTGTGGGTGGGGAATAAGCTCTATATCAGCTAATAAATTTGTAATTAAATTATAATGATTTGAAAAGGATATTGTGCGCCCACTACATTTTAATTTTTAAATAGTTTTATCCTAGTTCGATCAAACTCGAGTACCGGAATTTATCTAGTTTTCACTGTGTATCAACTTTACACTTTTATCACTCAAACCCCGTTCATGTATCGCTTTTATATTTATTGCGTGGTTGACAGGATTGTTTTCTATAAGTTTAGTAAATTTCATAATTAATTTTAACCTTACAAGAAAAAAGTAGTTTTCAGTTTCCTGAAACAACATTTTCTTGGCTTCTAGAAGTCGTAAAATTAACTACTTGGTTGCGTTGATAGTTACAGGTTCGATACAATACTTTGATGTGTGTAACTAAACGCAGCGATTTCATATTTATTTAACCAATTTGAGTCGGTCAATTTAAAGTTATTTAAACTAATGTAAAATCACTGCATTTACTTATCGTGGTAAAGTGCTTGTTTTTGTTCCAACTAGGATAAAAATTTATAAAACTTATAACTAAACTTAAAAATGCATATGTCATAATATGCAATAAATCGAGGGGGAATGGTGTGATTTGATTCTTCCTAGGTGTCTTAGCTCCTTAGTAAACAATCTTTAAACTCTGTTACACGTAATGTTTGCGCCGAGAGTAGTTGGTTTTTAATCCAAACAACTTTCTAACTTATAAATTTATCATGTAAATGTAATATTATTAGTATTTTCGAGTCTGAATTAGCAATAAAGACTGTTTAATATTAAAACCAATCATGTTGCCACAGAGATAGTAACACCGCTATTGTTTCCAGAGGTTCATGTGTATACTGTATGTTTAATTTTGTAAGGAAAATCGGTTAAATTCCAAGCGTATACTTCACCTATGGCCTTCGGAAATGGCTCATTTTAAAGCTATGATATTGTAGATAACGGGAAAGTCCCGCAATCTGCCTTTAGGTCTCCACCCCATTGACACTCCAAGCTCCCGTGTTAGTCTTATGGGAAGAAAGTTTTGTTTTGATTTATTGAGAAATAAGATGAATGCAATATTCCTGCTGATAATAATATAAATTAAATATCCCACTTGTTATGTTTTAAAAATTATATCAATGAATAACATTGTAACTAAAATCTAAGTCTTTGTATTTGGTATTTGTTTGTGTTTTGAGTGAATTATTTCTGTTATTTAATATGAACAATGAAATATTTCTTCCAAAGTTTAAAGGATGAAATATTTTATTCGTGTATTGATTATTTTATTTATTTACGTACTACCTATGAAAGCCAGGGAGGTCCACAGAGACGGGAATTTATACGAACAAGAGCAAGAGTATTATTTATTTACGTACTACCTATGAAAGCCAGGGAGGTCCTCAGAGACAGGAAGTTATATGAACAAGAGCAAGAGTATTATTTATTTACGTACTACCTATGAAAGCCAGGGAGGTCCACAGAGACGGGAAGTTATATGAACAAGAGCAAGAAATTATTTATTTACTTACTACCTATGAAAGCCAGGGAGGTCCTCAGAGACGGGAAGTTATATGAACAAGAGCAAGAGTATTATTTATTTACGTACTACCTATGAAAGCCAGGGAGGTCCTCAGAGACGGGAAGTTATATGAACAAGAGCAAGAGTATTATTTATTTACGTACTACCTATGAAAGCCAGGGGAGGTCCTCAGAGACGGGAAGTTATATGAACAAGAGCAAGAGTTTTATTTATTTACGTACTACCTATGAAAGCCAGGGAGGTCCACAGAGACGGGAAGTTATATGAACAAGATCAAGAGTACTATTTATTTACTTACTACCTATGAAAGCCAGGGAGGTCCACAGAGACGGGAAGTTATATGAACAAGAGCAAGAGTATTATTTATTTACGTACTACCTATGAAAGCCAGGGAGGTCCACAGAGACGGGAAGGTTATATGAACAAGAGCAAGAGTACTATTTATTTACGTACTACCTATGAAAGCCAGGGAGGTCCACAGAGACGGGAAGTTATATGAACAAGAGCAAGAGTATTATTTATTTACGTACTACCTATGAAAGCCAGGGAGGTCCACAGAGACGGGAAGGTTATATGAACAAGAGCAAGAGTACTATTTATTTACGTACTACCTATGAAAGCCAGGGAGGTCCACAGAGACAGGAAGGTTATATGAACAAGAGCAAGAGTACTATTTATTTACGTACTACCTATGAAAGCCAGGGAGGTCCACAGAGACGGGAAGTTATATGAACAAGAGCAAGAGTACTATTTATTTACGTACTACCTATGAAAGCCAGGGAGGTCCACAGAGACAGGAAGGTTATATGAACAAGAGCAAGAGTACTATTTATTTACGTACTACCTATGAAAGCCAGGGAGGTCCACAGAGACGGGAAGTTATATGAACAAGAGCAAGAGTACTATTTATTTACGTACTACCTATGAAAGCCAGGGAGGTCCACAGAGACGGGAGGTTATATGAACAAGAGCAAGAGTACTATTTATTTACGTACTACCTTATGAAAGCCAGGGAGGTCCACAGAGACGGGAAGGTTATATGAACAAGAGCAAGAGTACTATTTATTTACGTACTACCTATGAAAGCCAGGGAGGTCCACAGAGACGGGAAGGTTATATGAACAAGAGCAAGAGTACTATTTATTTACGTACTACCTATGAAAGCCAGGGAGGTCCACAGAGACGGGAAGTTATATGAACAAGATCAAGAGTTTTATTTATTTACGTACTACTTATGAAAGCCAGGGAGGTCCACAGAGACGGGAAGTTATACGAACAAGAGCAAGAGTACTATCTATTTACGTACTATCTATGAAAGCCAGGGAGGTCCTCAGAGACGGGAAGTTATATGAACAAGATCAAGAGTTTTATTTATTTACGTACTACTTATGAAAGCCAGGGAGGTCCACAGAGACGGGAGGTTATATGAACAAGAGCAAGAGTACTATTTATTTACGTACTACCTATGAAAGCCAGGGAGGTCCACAGAGACGGGAAGTTATATGAACAAGATCAAGAGTTTTATTTATTTACGTACTACTTATGAAAGCCAGAGAGGTCCTCAGAGACGGGAGGTTATATGAACAAGAGCAAGAGTACTATTTATTTACGTACTACCTATGAAAGCCAGGGAGGTCCACAGAGACGAGAAGTTATACGAACAAGAGCAAGAGTACTATCTATTTACGTACTACCTATGAAAGCCAGGGAGGTCCTCAGAGACGGGAGGTTATATGAACAAGATCAAGAGTACTATTTATTTACGTACTACCTATGAAAGCCAGGGAGGTCCACAGAGACGGGAATTTATACGAACAAGAGCAAGAGTATTATTTATTTACGTACTACCTATGAAAGCCAGGGAGGTCCTCAGAGACGGGAAGTTATATGAACAAGATCAAGAGTTTTATTTATTTACGTACTACCTATGAAAGCCAGGGAGGTCCTCAGAGACGGGAAGTTATATGAACAAGATCAAGAGTATTATTTATTTACGTACTACCTATGAAAGCCAGGGAGGTCCTCAGAGACGGGAAGTTATATGAACAAGATCAAGAGTTTTATTTATTTACGTACTACCTATGAAAGCCAGGGAGGTCCACAGAGACGGGAAGTTATATGAACAAGATCAAGAGTTTTATTTATTTACGTACTACCTATGAAAGCCAAGGAGGTCCTCAGAGACGGGAAGTTATATGAACAAGATCAAGAGTTTTATTTATTTACGTACTACTTATGAAAGCCAGGGAGGTCCACAGAGACGGGAAGTTATATGAACAAGATCAAGAGTACTATTTATTTACGTACTACCTATGAAAGCCAGGGAGGTCCACAGAGACGGGAAGTTATATGAACAAGAGCAAGAGTATTATTTATTTACGTACTACCTATGAAAGCCAGGGAGGTCCACAGAGACGGGAGGTTATATGAACAAGAGCAAGAGTACTATTTATTTACGTACTACCTATGAAAGCCAGGGAGGTCCACAGAGACGGGAAGTTATATGAACAAGAGCAAGAGTACTATTTATTTACGTACTACTTATGAAAGCCAGGGAGGTCCACAGAGACGGGAGGTTATATGAACAAGAGCAAGAGTACTATTTATTTACGTACTACTTATGAAAGCCAGGGAGGTCCACAGAGACAGGAGGTTATATGAACAAGAGCAAGAGTACTATTTATTTACGTACTACCTATGAAAGCCAGGGAGGTCCACAGAGACGGGAAGTTATATGAACAAGAGCAAGAGTTTTATTTATTTACGTACTACTTATGAAAGCCAGGGAGGTCCACAGAGACGGGAGGTTATATGAACAAGAGCAAGAGTACTATTTATTTACGTACTACTTATGAAAGCCAGGGAGGTCCACAGAGACGGGAGGTTATATGAACAAGAGCAAGAGTACTATTTATTTACGTACTACCTATGAAAGCCAGGGAGGTCCACAGAGACGGGAGGTTATATGAACAAGAGCAAGAGTACTATTTATTTACGTACTACCTATGAAAGCCAGGGAGGTCCACAGAGACGGGAAGTTATATGAACAAGATCAAGAGTTTTATTTATTTACGTACTACTTATGAAAGCCAGGGAGGTCCACAGAGACGGGAAGTTATACGAACAAGAGCAAGAGTACTATCTATTTACGTACTACCTATGAAAGCCAGGGAGGTCCTCAGAGACGGGAAGTTATATGAACAAGATCAAGAGTTTTATTTATTTACGTACTACTTATGAAAGCCAGGGAGGTCCACAGAGACGGGAGGTTATATGAACAAGAGCAAGAGTACTATTTATTTACGTACTACCTATGAAAGCCAGGGAGGTCAACAGAGACGGGAAGTTATATGAACAAGATCAAGAGTTTTATTTATTTACGTACTACTTATGAAAGCCAGGGAGGTCCTCAGAGACGGGAGGTTATATGAACAAGAGCAAGAGTACTATTTATTTACGTACTACCTATGAAAGCCAGGGAGGTCCACAGAGACGAGAAGTTATACGAACAAGAGCAAGAGTACTATCTATTTACGTACTACCTATGAAAGCCAGGGAGGTCCACAGAGACGGGAAGTTATATGAACAAGATCAAGAGTTTTATTTATTTACGTACTACTTATGAAAGCCAGGGAGGTCCACAGAGACGGGAAGTTATATGAACAAGATCAAGAGTTTTATTTATTTACGTACTACTTATGAAAGCCAGGGAGGTCCACAGAGACGGGAAGTTATATGAACAAGATCAAGAGTTTTTTTTTTTACGTACTACTTATGAAAGCCAGGGAGGTCCTCAGAGACGGGAAGTTATATGAACAAGATCAAGAGTTTTATTTATTTACGTACTACCTATGAAAGCCAGGGAGGTCCACAGAGACGAGAAGTTATATGAACAAGATCAAGAGTTTTATTTATTTACGTACTACCTATGAAAGCCAGGGAGGTCCTCAGAGACGGGAAGTTATATGAACAAGATCAAGAGTTTTATTTATTTACGTACTACCTATGAAAGCCAGGGAGGTCCTCAGAGACGGGAAGTTATATGAACAAGATCAAGAGTTTTATTTATTTACGTACTACTTATGAAAGCCAGGGAGGTCCTCAGAGACGGGAAGTTATATGAACAAGATCAAGAGTATTATTTATTTACGTACTACCTATGAAAGCCAGGGAGGTCCTCAGAGACGGGAAGTTATATGAACAAGATCAAGAGTATTATTTATTTACGTACTACTTATGAAAGCCAGGGAGGTCCTCAGAGACGGGAAGTTATATGAACAAGATCAAGAGTTTTATTTATTTACGTACTACCTATGAAAGCCAGGGAGGTCCACAGAGACGGGAAGTTATATGAACAAGATCAAGAGTTTTATTTATTTACGTACTACTTATGAAAGCCAGGGAGGTCCACAGAGACGAGAAGTTATACGAACAAGAGCAAGAGTTTTATATATTTACGTACTACCTATGAAAGCCAGGGAGGTCCACAGAGACGGGAATTTATATGAACAAGAGCAAGAGTATTATTTATTTACGTACTACCTATGAAAGCCAGGGAGGTCTACAGAGACGGGAAGTTATACGAACAAGAGCAAGAGTATTATTTATTTACGTACTACCTATGAAAGCCAGGGAGGTCCACAGAGACGGGAAGTTATATGAACAAGAGCAAGAGTATTATTTATTTACTTACTACCTATGAAAGCCAGGGAGGTCCACAGAGACGGAAATTTATACGAACAAGAGCAAGAGTATTATATATTTACGTACTACCTATGAAAGCCAGGGAGGTCCACAGAGACGGGAAGTTATATGAACAAGATCAAGAGTTTTATTTATTTACGTACTACTTATGAAAGCCAGGGAGGTCCACAGAGACGGGAAGGTATATGAACAAGAGCAAGAGTATTATTTATTTACGTACTACTTATGAAAGCCAGGGAGGTCCACAGAGACGGGAAGTTATATGAACAAGATCAAGAGTTTTATTTATTTACGTACTACCTATGAAAGCCAGGGAGGTCCACAGAGACGGGAAGTTATATGAACAAGATCAAGAGTTTTATTTATTTACGTACTACTTATGAAAGCCAGGGAGGTCCACAGAGACGGGAAGTTATATGAACAAGATCAAGAGTATTATTTATTTACGTACTACTTATGAAAGCCAGGGAGGTCCACAGAGACGGGAAGTTATATGAACAAGATCAAGAGTACTATTTATTTACGTACTACCTATGAAAGCCAGGGAGGTCCACAGAGACGGGAAGTTATATGAACAAGATCAAGAGTTTTATTTATTTACGTACTACCTATGAAAGCCAGGGAGGTCCTCAGAGACGGGAAGTTATATGAACAAGATCAAGAGTATTATTTATTTACGTACTACCTATGAAAGCCAGGGAGGTCCACAGAGACGGGAAGTTATATGAACAAGAGCAAGAGTATTATTTATTTACGTACTACCTATGAAAGCCAGGGAGGTCCTCAGAGACGGGAAGCTATACGAACAAGAGCAAGAGTACTATTTATTTACGTACTACCTATGAAAGCCAGGGAGGTCCACAGAGACGGGAAGTTATATGAACAAGAGCAAGAGTACTATCTATTTACGTACTACCTATGAAAGCCAGGGTGGTCCTACAGAGACGGGAAGTTATATGAACAAGAGCAAGAGTACTATCTATTTACGTACTACCTCTGAAAGCCAGGGAGGTCCTACAGAGACGGGAAGTTATATGAACAAGATCAAGAGTATTATTTATTTACGTACTACCTATGAAAGCCAGGGAGGTCCTCAGAGACGGGAAGTTATATGAACAAGAGCAAGAGTATTATTTATTTACTTACTACCTATGAAAGCCAGGGAGGTCCACAGAGACGGGAAGTTATATGAACAAGAGCAAGAGTATTATTTATTTACGTACTACCTATGAAAGCCAGGGAGGTCCACAGAGACGGGAAGTTATATGAACAAGAGCAAGAGTACTATCTATTTACGTACTACCTATGAAAGCCAGGGAGGTCTACAGAGACGGGAAGTTATATGAACAAGAGCAAGAGTACTATCTATTTACGTACTACCTCTGAAAGCCAGGGAGGTCTACAGAGACGGGAAGTTATATGAACAAGAGCAAGAGTATTATTTATTTACGTACTACCTATGAAAGCCAGGGAGGTCCTCAGAGACGGGAAGTTATATGAACAAGAGCAAGAGTATTATTTATTTACTTACTACCTATGAAAGCCAGGGAGGTCCACAGAGACGGGAAGTTATATGAACAAGAGCAAGAGTATTATTTATTTACTTACTACCTATGAAAGCCAGGGAGGTCCACAGAGACGGGAAGTTATATGAACAAGAGCAAGAGTATTATTTATTTACTTACTACCTATGAAAGCTAGGGAGGTCCTCAGAGACGGGAAGTTATATGAACAAGAGCAAGAGTACTATCTATTTACGTACTACCTATGAAAGCCAGGGAGGTCCTCAGAGACGGGAAGTTATACGAACAAGAGCAAGAGTATTATTTATTTACTTACTACCTATGAAAGCCAGGGAGGTCCACAGAGACGGGAAGTTATATGAACAAGAGCAAGAGTACTATTTATTTACGTACTACCTATGAAAGCCAGGGAGGTCCACAGAGACGGGAAGTTATATGAACAAGAGCAAGAGTATTATTTATTTACTTACTACCTATGAAAGCCAGGGAGGTCCTCAGAGACGGGAAGTTATACGAACAAGAGCAAGAGTACTATTTATTTACTTACTACCTATGAAAGCCAGGGAGGTCCACAGAGACGGGAAGTTATATGAACAAGAGCAAGAGTATTATTTATTTACTTACTACCTTATGAAAGCCAGGGAGGTCCACAGAGACGGGAAGTTATATGAACAAGAGCAAGAGTTTTATTTATTTACTTACTACCTATGAAAGCCAGGGAGGTCCACAGAGACGGGAAGTTATATGAACAAGAGCAAGAGTATTATTTATTTACTTACTACCTATGAAAGCCAGGGAGGTTTACAGAGACGGGAAGTTATATGAACAAGAGCAAGAGTATTATTTATTTACTTACTACCTATGAAAGCCAGGGAGGTCCACAGAGACGGGAAGTTATATGAACAAGAGCAAGAGTATTATTTATTTACGTACTACCTATGAAAGCCAGGGAGGTCCACAGAGACGGGAAGTTATATGAACAAGAGCAAGAGTACTATCTATTTACTTACTACCTATGAAAGCCAGGGAGGTCCACAGAGACGGGAAGTTATATGAACAAGAGCAAGAGTATTATTTATTTACTTACTACCTATGAAATCCAGGGAGGTCTACAGAGACGGGAAGTTATACGAACAAGAGCAAGAGTACTATCTATTTACGTACTACCTATGAAAGCCAGGGAGGTCCACAGAGACGGGAAGTTATATGAACAAGAGCAAGAGTATTATTTATTAGAAGACCGATAACAGACGATAGAAATATAACTGCCCATAACGCAAGTTTAATGGACCGTGCACTGTAGTGCTCTTTATTTTAGAGAACATACGACTAATAACCATTTTATGTTATGTTGTCTTAATGAACTCATTAACGTGTCTAATTCACGAACTAACCATGAACTTTTAATAGATGTTTGAAGGCTACTTGCAACTATTTAAACAAATTCGTCAGTACAACGGTGCTAAGGTGTTTGCTTCTTTTTCTGCTACCATTAAATATATTCCCGGAAATGGTCCCTACTGTTTTTAAATCCCAAGAGCAGATTTATTATTACATACAGTATTTGATTCCGACAAATAATTAATACTCCACTTATGGCTATTTGTACATAATTGACACAGAAACAAGTTAAATTCGTCAAAAACGTAACGAAATCAGTGACTTTAAACGTCAGGTTTTATTAATATTGGTTGAAATTATATCAGAAAATAATAAATGCACAATTTAGCAAAATACTCCAGAAGAAATTATTGTGCAGGAAGGAGATGTTTAATGGGGACGTAGGTTTGTGGATAACATTAACATAGACTTACGTGATGTAAGAAACCAACTACTCGCCGCTGTCTGGATATACTGTACAGGGCGTTGAACAAGTATGGGGTCCACCTTCATTTCTCTTAAATGGGTCTAGATAAATAATTGAGATTTAGTATACCTCTGTTGTAAGTTTGTTCTATCTTTTAAGCAGTTTATAATTTGTTTTACCTAGAGGGGAGGGCCCGTTGGAGTTTAAACTATCGTAAATAGTTTAAATATACGCCCATAATTTTAAAGCCTATTTTTTCTGAATAAGACACCACAAGTTTGAAGTCAAAAGAACCACCCTATCAGAAATGGCAACTAGTTAACCTTTCTTATCAGTGATATTTGAATGGGAATTCAGTATGTTGTAAAAGTCAGTTTTGTTCCAAGTTAGTTGTACCATTATATCAATAATACATTTTAACATAATTTTCTATTTCTTTTATCAAATACGTAGCGTTATAACTGGATTTTACATGTCCAATTCCTATTCGAATATCACTGCTAAGAAAGGTTAACCAGTTGCCATTTCTGATAGGGTGGTTCTTTTGACTTCAAACTTGTGGCGTCTTATTCAGAAAAACAATAGGTTTTAAAATGATAGGCATATATTTAAACTATTTACGATATCTCCCACGGGCCCTCCCCTCTAGGTAAAAAAAATTATAAACTGCTCAAAAAATAGAAAAAATCTTTCACCAGAGGTATACTAAGTCTAAATTATTTATCTAGACCCATTTAAAAGAAATGAAGATGGTTCCATACTTTATCAAGACCCTAAGAAAGATTAACCAGTCACCATTTCTGATAAGACGGCCTTTTGACTTGAAACTTATGTCGTCTTATTCAGAAAAAAGGTCGTAAAATAATGGACAACTCGTCATAGCCTTTCAAAATTTGGACCTTTTTACGAAATCCTCCACGGGCCCTCCCATCTAGGTTGAAAAAATTACAAACTGCACCAAAAAATAGAAAAAACGTTCTACAGAGGTAAACCAAAACTCAATTATTTATCTGGACGCATTTAAGAGAAATGAAGGTGGTTCCATACTTTTTCAACACCCTGTATAGTTATTTACCATAAACAAAGTGGTGTAAAATTAATTTCTATAATAGGCCCACATTGTGACCCTATCCACTTTTATTTCCGTATTTCCATCAAATGACCCACAAAGGACCACAGATGCATCGAGTTCGCCACCGTCTAACAACGTTGCAGTATGTTTGCTTTAGATCGTCAGTTCGTAAAGACTTTTCTTACATACACTCATCAAAAATGAATACATAAAGATGGGAAAGTATTTCCTTAACATTCGGGCAACTATATGTTGCATGTAGTAGGGGACATCCTCAGACGGAATAAAATTGGTTATTGGGCATACAGTCGACCTAAACAATGAAACAGACCATTCTTAACACAAGCTATAGAGTACAGAGAAGTGTTAACAACAACAATAATATCTTATTAAATTGTATATATGACGTTGAATGTTAAAAAGAAATAATCACTCAATTTTTATACTAAATAATTAACAGCAACATTTGTATTCTATTTATTTAGGGGCTTTTGCCTCTACAAGCCACTAGTCTCAATTAATTTACAAGAAAGTTAATTGAATATCATAACTCTGCTAAGAAAGTTAGTGTTTATTGTATATTGTATGCTTGCGACTAACTTCCCAAATTGTCATTAAAATAGCATTGTAAAAAGAGTTAATTAGTTATTGATTACATTAATCAAATTTTAAATGTACATCATGCTTAAAACATGTACGCTGATACTGAATATCGACCACCACCCCGTAGGCGTAACCAACCAACGATAGTCCCATGTTATCTGAATCTAAATATAAATAATTTTTTCTCTAAGCATAGAATTGTTACTAATTTAGTTATTAATCCGACATGAGACGACGTCACAGCTTGTGCATATTTTAAGGCAAAAATGAATGATTACATGAGTACCTGGTGAAATGACCAGGTAGTCATGTTAGTAATTAAGGTAAACTGTTCATTAGAAAGAGCCACGTGGAATCCGAACCACGTAGTATTGATCTGATTTTTTAGGTAATGACGATCCTGATACTCAGTGTTCTTCCTTACACAATAATCGGATCCTGACCTAATACGGACACCCTGAACTTCTCTAAGCAACTACCACCCAACATGGACACCCCAGACCTCTCTAGTGCTGTTCACGCCGATGTCAGCCATTGAGTGGACGCCGTGTTAGTACTGAGGACTGAGCATCAACCTATCGCCTACAATCTCCTCAACACTTTGTCCCCAAGAAGCTGGATTACAGCACTGTGCCACAATTAATTAAAATTAAAATAATTCATGTAAAACATACGTTTTACTGTGAATTCTATAGGTAGTAGATTTGATCATTATCATTATGTTATGTTGTATACAGTTTTTTCTCGTGTTCTTAACTGAACTTTGTAGAACAAACTTTATCGAACAAAATGTTGGAACTGATTTTAGGACTAATGTTAGAACTGATTATAAAAATGCAGCTCCTTCCTTGAGATCGTAGTAAACCTGAAGAATAGCCATTTTATGAGAGAAAAAAGTGCTCTTTAGCAAATCTGCCGTTGTTGCTGATCATATTACTGTACTAGGTCTACCTTCCAGATGATCCCTGGACGGTTACGTTCCATAAAAAACGTCAAAAACACGAATTTCTATTTCAACGATTCGTTCCGTAATAATGATCGTACCGTATCCCTCTAAAAGTTACGTATTATGGTAAAGAATATTCTAGTGGATCATAAAAGGTTTTTTACAAAATTTGAATATTTTTGTAATTTTTCCAGTTAATTATGTGAACATTTGGGAAACGGCTATCTGAACTTTTTGATGAAAAATAAAAAAATCTATCCTCATGAAAATGCCTTTTTCACAATTAACTTTATTTAGTGATATTGTTGGTTGGTAAAATTATAACAATGCATGGCCTTTAAATATATGTACGTTTTTGTAGGGGGACTTTGATGAGAAAGCAGTTTAATCTAACAATTTACCGTGTTAAGTTTATCAATTGTCGTTAAAAACCTAATAAATAATAAATAGTTCTTGATAGAAACGTATGTAATCGATCAATTTAAGAAATACGTTTATTAATAGATGTTTGTTATTTAATGTGCTTAGGCCTACATTTTAAACTATAGCAATATCAAATGCATTCATGTTTTAGTAATATTCTAACCACTTTTAAGTGACTTTTACCACATTTGCAATCTATCTTTTTCTATAAAAAAATCTGTGATTTTTTTTAATTACTCGTATTTCTCCTTTAAGACAAATTCAGTTTAAATAACTTTAAATGTGTTTAAAGCATTTAAGGTGGAATTTTCTCGTCGTCTTACATAACTTAACTAGTACAGTATTGAACGTAAATAAAAATCTAATTAAGTGAAAACACGGGGAAGTGGTCGGCTGTGAATAGCTGCAATAATCGGCCAGTAGCCTATTGGCCGCAGTCAATAATGCGCCTGCGTAGTGGCAGGAAGCATTGAACCGCTTCTAAGAAGAATGCGCATGCGCGCATATCAGATTGGACGTCGTACAGTATGTTAATGTCTTTTGACCCCAGTAGGCAGGCACAACTGTTCCTGGGCATACATACAAACATTACATGAATGTAAATATTATTACTATCGACCAATAGTTGATAGTCAGTTATTTTACTTGTTTTTTTGTTTGTCATCTGCATTTGATGTAAAAAAAATTCAAATTTTATATGTATTCAACATAGATTTTACATACCTATCAAAATGTTTTATGTGATATCACGTATTCAACATAGATTTTTAAAAAGATATTTTGGATAAGAGGGTCGTTTCCTTGACTGTGTCTCGGCAACCACGATGACGGCGGCGTGATGGCGAGCCCCGCCGACTACGTCATTGGCAGCAAACACCCTTTGTTGGTTTGACCAACAAATCAAGCTTAGAACGATTAAATTAAATCATTGTTTAGTATTCAAATAACAATTAATAATAGCAACAATAATAACATAATGGATAATAATATAAACTATAAATAGCAATTAAAAAACTTATTCTGAACAGTTCAGTCCCCCCCCCCTCCGCCAACTTAATACTGTAGCCGAAGTTAAACACTTGAAGGTGAAAGTTAATCACGCCCGTGAAGTAAAACAGGTCAGTGGTGTAAAGATTCCCCTCTGCTGCTTGAACCCCTACATGCGCTAAATATAACACGCAGTGTGCTTAGTGTCCGCATGAATACTGACATAATATCTATTGATGAGTGGGTGTTCAAGCACAGCTTAAAACTGAATAACAATAAGACTCAACCAATTATTATTGGGCATAGCAGACTGAAGGCACAGATTGATCTTGACACAGCACACCGCATCTCTATTGATAAGAATTCTCTTAACTACTGTGACAAGATTAGAACCTGGGACTTCTTATGAGTACTACACTTTCATGGTCTGATCATGATTCTTTAACACGTATGCTAATAGGGTTTTTGCTGGAATTCACACTCTTAAGAGGTATTACTGTATAACTTTTTACCTTCAGATGTTAAGATTGTGAAAACTCTTGTATTTCCTCATTTTGACTACTGTGGCGTTATCATCAATGACATGACTACCCACCATTCAGATTAACTTCAACGAGCGCAGAACAACCGTTACGTTATATTTTCAACCTTCACCGAGATGAACATATAACTTCAACGAGCGCAGAACCACCGTTACGTTATATTTTCAACCTTCACCGAGATGAACATATAACTTCAACGAGCGCAGAACCACCGTTACGTTGTATTATCAACCTTCGCCGAGATGAACATATAACTTCAACGAGCGCAGAACCACCGTTACGTTGTATTATCAACCTTCGCCGAGATGAACATATAACTTCAACGAGCGCAGAACCACCGTTACGTTGTATTATCAACCTTCGCCGAGATGAACATATAACTTCAACGAGCGCAGAACCACCGTTACGTTATATTTTCAACCTTCGCCGAGATGAACATATAATTTCAACGAGCGCAGAACCACCGTTACGTTATATTTTCAACCTTCACCGAGATGAACATATAACTTCAACGAGCGCAGAACCACCGTTACGTTGTATTATCAACCTTCGCCGAGATGAACATATAACTTCAACGAGCGCAGAACCACCGTTACGTTGTATTATCAACCTTCGCCGAGATGAACATATAACTTCAACGAGCGCAGAACCACCGTTACGTTATATTTTCAACCTTCACCGAGATGAACATATAACTTCAACGAGCGCAGAACCACCGTTACGTTGTATTATCAACCTTCACCGAGATGAACATATAACTTCAACGAGCGCAGAACCACCGTTACGTTGTATTATCAACCTTCGCCGAGATGAACATATAACTTCAACGAGCGCAGAACCACCGTTACGTTATATTTTCAACCTTCGCCGAGATGAACATATAACTTCAACGAGCGCAAAACCACCGTTACGTTATATTTTCAACCTTCGCCGAGATGAACATATAACTTCAACGAGCGCAGAACCACCGTTACGTTATATTTTCAACCTTCGCCGAGATGAACATATAACTTCAACGAGCGCAGAACCACCGTTACGTTATATTTTCAACCTTCGCCGAGATGAACATATAACTTCAACGAGCGCAGAACCACCGTTACGTTATATTTTCAACCTTCGCCGAGATGAACATATAACTTCAACGAGTGTAGAACCACCGTTACGTTATATTTTCAACTTTCGCCGAGATGAACATATAACTTCAACGAGCGCAGAACCACCGTTACGTTGTATTATCAACCTTCGCCGAGATGAACATATAACTTCTTGCTGTAAAATGTTAAACTTACTAACGTTACCTGAGTATAGAAAGATCAAAGTTTTATCTTTACTATGCAATCTTCTTCAGTTAAACAATCCTTCCTATTTAGCTTCAAATGTTGTGTTTAACTTCAGCATCAGTAATCGGGACACGCGCCAGCATTCATCAATGTTAACTATCCCAGCTCATCGAACAGCACTTTACAATATGTCATTTACTGTAACTGCCAACAGATTGTGAAATAAGCTTGATCCTTCAACTCGAAATTTCGATAGTCGAGCTCGGTTTGTTGGTGGATTTGTGGGGGATGTAGGCTTTGGTCGTGCTGTCATTGTTGGGCTGAGTGAATGATGTGTGTATGTTGTGGTTTATTTCTGGAATGGTTTTCTTTTTCTTGTAAATATATTTCTTTGTTTTCTTCTTCGTTTATGTTCTTTACGTTTTCTTAATTTTTGTAGTTAACTATTTTATAACTTTAACTGTTTATTTATAAATAATGTGCTTAGTAGAAGTAAGATCTCTTTAGATCTACTAAATGTAATTTTCTCTCGTATTTTCTTTATGAGGTTAAGTATAAGAGAGAGGACCTAATGGTTCTAACTTTGCCCACGTAAATAAAGCATTTTTCATTTTAATTATATAAATTTCTTTATGGTAGTGTCTACAGTGAAAACCTCAGTTATAGAGTTAATAAATAAATAAAGTTTATCTTTATACTCTATGCTTTAGGGTTTGGTTATTTTATGATCGACATCACCTTTATAGTGTTATGAGAAGTGAAATGGGCCTTACTTTTGATTTGAGTGATTTTAATATTATTTATTATGGATAATAATAAATAATATTATTATTATTTATTATTATATATATTTAAATAAAACCTCAATAAAAACCTTCATTATTTATTTCATTTTACTGAACAGCACAAGGAAAACGTTTTACATCAATAACAACTATTGACCATCTGAAGTATGCAATAACTCCGCGTGTGTTCATAGAACCGAAGCCATATCTATGTGGACTAGTTCGTTAGGGGCCATTTATCATCAGTCGCAAGCAGCAATACATCACTTGGTACTGTTTTGAAGTAGGCCTAAGTTAAAAGTGTGATGTAAAACTGACAAGTGTATATAACTACAGAGCTAAATTGTCTCCTGTATACAGGGTGAGTTTTGAGTTAGTTAACCCCTAATTTGTTTCTACAATTTATAAAATACATGCTTTTAAAATATGCCATTAAATTAATACTAACCCACGCTACAATTAGAGTTTTTCTATGTCATAAGGAATCACTTGTAGTCAACGTCTAAATTTTAAATAGGAACGTGGTTATGCAATATATAATTTAACACCACTATTTCAGGCTGAAAACGAAGAACAAAAATAATTTTACAAAGTTGTGTTGTTATTTAACTATTGATATATTGTTATTTATTTAATTGGTCATCACTTGTGCATTTTTTCTGCACAACAAAAAAACACAATAAAAAAATTTTTTTTAGCCATGAAAAATCAGTTTTAATTAGAAAAATGTATAGGCGATGACAGATTAAATAAGTGTAAAAAATAATCAAAATTAAAGAAAGACATATACTTTTATTTGATTCCGATTGCGCTATCGTTTTTAGATTGAAATAGCTGTGTTTAGTAAACTTTAAATAAATAACCTCGTTCTTAGTTAAAATGTAGAAGTTGACTCCTAGATTTTGGACCACAAGTGATCTCTAATTACATTGAGACACTCTAAATTGAGTGTGGGTTAGTATTAATGAGATAGCATATTCTAAAACAAATATTTTATGAACTGGAAACAAGTTTAGGGGTAACCCACCTTGTATATAAAACTCACCCTACATCCTTCAATCAGCGAATGACACAGAGTTATTATTAAAAACAAACCACCGTTTTTCATCGAAGCTTTGTTCAATGTTATTTGTTATTCATCTTTCTCTCAATGTTAACGGTTCTCAAAACAATAAAACTTCTCAAAATTATTACAGTTTCCAGTTGAATTATTCAGTTTACGAGTAAAATTCGACGCCGGTACGGAGTTGTTACAACGTCTTAAAAAGTTTACGGAAATCCTTTGAAAAAGTCGTTTGTTAGATTCTGTTAAGGAATGCAGAGGTCAAAGGATTTCAGGAAACAGTTTGCCTCTAATAAGGAGCTTGGTTTATGCTAATTGTACTGATCTTGCTGGCAAGACTTTATGCAATTTTCTGTGCTAGTAAATCGCAGAAACATTGGTAAATTACAGAAGGAAACAACCACTCGAGTATAATGATTAAAGGACAGTCACGAATCACCATTTCTGAAATTCTCGGAATGAGCAGGAAACAACTGTAAAAGGTAGGACGTTTGGCTGGCAGCCAACGAAAGATGAGGATTCAGGCTAAGGATGTATTTTATATGAAGTTCTATTATGTAGAAAAAATATCATACAACGACCCAGCTCTTCATGAAGAGATACAACCTTCCATGGAATCTTCTGAAACATCGAGTAAAGGAGTTGTATGGTTGCCGGTTTCTTTTTTTAATCTTCACACGCCAACGTCACCTGAGTGGTCGGTCAATGGGTTTTCCAAGAATAAAGGTATTGCAAAGTATGAGTGTAATGAGTGAGTAAGATCATGTTAGTAAAGGTTGCACAATATGTTATGTTCCCGCGTAGCGGCTAGATGCCTGCGGTGTCCAAGTTCCTTGGTTCAAATACCGAACTGAGCTCACAGTTGGTACTTTTCTAAAGAAAAGGAATGCGGCTGATTGGCAAAACTAGGTTATCAGATTTTATTTAAAACTGGAATGACTGAATACTCGCGTGTGTACTTGGGTCGTTATAAGATGTTCACCCCACTGTCCTCTTAAAAAGTACGTCGGTAAACATTCTTAAACGAGAGCCATCCTATACGCCACTACCTATAGTGATATGATTTATGTCGACAGATAGCGTTGCCGCAGCCCGTCGCTGTTGCCGCCGTAACGGAACCACTTATCATCATCTGCGCACGCTCGACTGCGCATGTGGTGACGGTGGTCCAACACGACACATGGTCTAACCAACCTAACAGACATGGCTTGACAACAAACATTGACCTACAAATGTTGGTTGAAAATTAGTACTCACTTGAATGATTTCGAATAGATTGAAAATAAACTACGTCAGTAAATCATGGTGATAAGTCCTGGAAAGGATACAGATCAAAATCATTAAGATCGGTAGTTCCTCCCCATTACAAATAAATATGAGGAGTTAATCTAGTAAAAAATCGTTCATTTCAAACAAGAAATTGTTCATTTCTTAGTACAAGCAAAACACTATTTGAGGGACAGTTAGACATTTAAAAGAATATATCCACACTGAACGCTTTTATCCGTTTGAGACCTTCCCTGTCTTCAACTCAGGATCAGGAGATGAATACTTTTAGTGAATTTCTTGTCCTAATAATACATTTGATGTAGTTAACCACTATATATTGCTTAGCAATTTAGAACTTCTTTGTTTTACAGGACATTCGTATGAATGAATCTCTTCTTACATAGCCGACAGGTAGCAGATGGTTTGATCCTTGTGTTGATGAGCTCGGGTGTTTGAAGAACAGACGCTAGAATTACCTCTGAAAATCAAGAATACCTCAGGGGTCAGATCTTGGCCCTGCTCTGTTTCTGTTTTTCATCAATGACATTTTTATTAGTTTTCCTATTCGAATCGTTGCTTGTTCGCAGACGATAAATCTTTAAGCATTGAAAACAAAATCCTGATAATATTGAAAGTTGAGGTCTATGGAGACCATTTTCATATAGCAGTAATTGTCAGGGAGTCGATTGGATGTTTTAAAGTTTTCTTTGGCAAAGAATGTATGGTTAATGTTAGAAAATCTTTCAGTAATAACTTTTCGAGGTGATTACTATAGATTCATAACGAAACTTTCATGACCAAATAAATTATATTTCTAAGAAACTAAGTCGTGTACTCTTTCTGCTACGAGGATTATGTTTTCTTTTTTTCAAAACTAAATATTCTGTTAACAGCTTATCATTGACGTGTCTTCTGTTCTTGTCTGCGAAGTGCCTAATGCTGATACTGTACTTCTAAAACTAAATCAATATTTGTAGCAAAATGGCAGTTCGGATTGTGTTTGGTCTTAAGTAGCAAGAATCATACCGAGGAATCTTTCAGACGAATCATATCGTAACATTTCCGAGCATAAATATATTTAACTGTCTAATTCTTACAACAACAAAAATAATAATAACTAAAATTATTTCGTTTTTATTCAAATTACAAGTATAATTTTGGTATATCCCAACAACCCAGATCTTTTCTTGTCACAAAACAACATAAAAAATGTGTATTCTCCAACACAAAAACCATTTATTCTTAACTTTAGGACAATAAATAAGTAGTGTTGAGCTTGAAAATAAATTAACGCAGCCTCTTATTGAGAAAGAGTATTATAGTTTAAACTAATACTTTGCTGAAAAGTACGATATCAAATAAGAAAACTACAATTTAAAAATATGTAATGTGTAAAAATATTGTACAAACTGTCGATCTTTGTACATTTTTTATGTCAGTGAGAATTATTTTAATTTGTTGGTTCACCCAAAATAACAAGAAATCACTAGTTTTGTAAGATGGGTGGTTCTCATCCTCAAAGAAATTTGTCTTAAAACTTAACATAATTATAAATATGTTTTGTCTGTCTGTTAGTGATTAAAACAGGACGAACAATAATTTTTATATCATAAGTAGAACGTTTATAGGAAGAGATTAAAAATGCGAGGCAATTAATGATATGACTGATGCGTTTAAACTTAATGATGAAACCTGATTAAGCATTTCTTGTATTAATTAGTAGTTTTAAATGCAATTAGGTCAGATGTGAACAATCCAGTGGGACTGACTCATAGATAAAAAATGCCGATGGTCCGATTTCCAACAGTTTCCGTCACAACCACCCAGTCAAAACCTTCTCTACTAGCCTTGCGGAATTTGTTAACGAAGAGTAAGGAAAAACAAAATTAGAGTAGTGTTATACTCAGGGATTTCTCAACCAGATACAGAAGGTATTGTTGTAGTCAAGTTCAAAACAAAATCAGTTGCGATAAATACTAGTATGGTGTGTTTGTGGCTTGCTGCAAAGGACCTGGAGTAGGCAGGACTTTTTTACTTCTTTGCTAACTGAGAATGGATTCCTTGCTAAAACGATTTCGTGACCTTATTCAAATCAAAACTTCTATATTTTAGTAATTTTACAATTACATAATAGCGTCCAAAGAATTATTACAATTACAAAATAATTGTACCACCAGGTTGATACCAATCTACAACAACCTGGTACATGCTAAAATACAACAACGAACTAAAACTACAAGCTAAAACCAATCGTCTTCTTCTCTCAATAAACCCCTTCGTCATCTTATAGGGACATTATTAAGTCAAAATCTCTCTCACACAGCCCTTACAATTATTCACGTACAATACTTTCTTTTAAAAAGCAGGCAATGAATTAAACGGATTCACACTCAAATTGTAAAAAAAGTGTTTCTTTTAGGGAGTTTTATATTAATACTCCCTGGCTTGGTGGCTAAGGCCTCGGACTGTGAAGGGCAAGTCCAAGGTTGGAACCCGAATGAGCAAACAGTCGTTCTCCTTGGCTTGGTGGCTAAGGCCTCGGACTGTGAAGGGCAAGTCCAAGGTTGGAACCCGAATGAGCAAACAGTCGTTCTCCCTGGCTTGGTGGCTAAGGCCTCGGACTGTGAAGGGCAAGTCCAAGGCTGGAACCCCAATGAGCAAACAGTCGTTCTCCCTGGCTTGGTGGCTAAGGCCTCGGACTGTGAAGGGCAAGTCCAAGGTTGGAACCCGAATGAGCAAACAGTCGTTCTCCCTGGCTTGGTGGCTAAGTCCTCGGACTGTGAAGGGCAAGTCCAAGGTTGGAACCCGAATGAGCAAACAGTCGTTACTTCACTCGTTGAATAAACTTCACGCACAGGCCTGCTAGCCCATATGAACTGGCGAGTGAAGTTAAAAAACACTTCTAAAATTGTAAACATGATGTGTTGGATTTTGACATACTGTATATTTAAATTCCTACGTAAAAACGTTAACTAAGTAAACGGAAGGTAATTACAATGTAATTGTCTTTGAGTAAGGATTAACAAGAGTATCTTAAGGACTTTTTAAATTTTATCTAAGGTCTATTTAAATTTTATTTTTCGCTATGGAGAATTAATGTGAAACGTGACCTTGAACTCTGACCAACCCAAACCTCGACTGCACAAGACATAAGCGGGTAGATTATTCCTTGATATGCTGTCATCAATATGCTGATATTTGCAAACCTAGAAAGAATTCTTAGAAAAAACCTCTGAAGTAAGCCTTTAACACACTTCTTCTACTTGCAGTTTAAATGTTAAGTATTGGTCGATGTAAATTCCAAGAAACTTGACAACTGAACAAGGGTTCAATACAACATCCCCCCAGAAAAGCTGAAGCAATCGCAGCCATATTACAAATTCTAAAATCAATTTTTCGTCTTGGCACTGTTAACAATCAACCCATTAGGGATCAAACTGCTAGACTCAATGTACGCTTCGACTTCAAGTTCAGAAAATGTTTTTGAATTGATAGATATCAGTCTCTCATACATCGTGCCTTCCCTATGATAGGTTATAGGGAGAGAAATAATTTTCATAATGTCCTGCTTTGGTTTGAAACATACCCGCCCTTCAAACACATTGTACCTGTCCCATGAGACATTATTTTGTAAAAAAAAAAAACTACCATTCTGGCTGGTTGTTACTTTGATCGTGTAAATGGACTAGGCAATTTATAACCTACGATATAATAGCACCACTTACAGGTAGATACGTTGTATATACTGGAACCGGGTGATGAAGTAGCAGTGATCGAGACAGATAGATTCGTTGTATATACTGGAACCGGGTGATGAAGTAGCAGTGATCGAGACAGATAGATTCGTTGTATATACTGGAACCGGGTGATGAAGTAGCAGTGATCGAGACAGATAGATACGTTGTATATACTGGAACCGGCTGATGAAGTAGCAGTGATCGAGACAGATAGATTCGTTGTATATACTGGAACCGGGTGATGAAGTAGCAGTGATCGAGACAGATAGATTCGTTGTATATACTGGAACTGGGTGATGAAGTAGCAGTGATCGAGACAGATAGATTCGTTGTATATACTGGAACCGGGTGATGAAGTAGCAGTGATCGAGACAGATAAATTCGTTGTATATACTGGAACCGGGTGATGAAGTAGCAGTGATCAAGATAGCTGACGTGTTGTGACGAAGGGGCGGGTGGAGGCGCGAAGTAATGAAACGGTCACCAGGGACAATAATATACGATAGATATGCAATGGTATGAAATAAACAAGACCCCACTGATGGATGGTAGTAGAAGTTTATGTTGTCATCTGTAATTGATGCGAAGGTAAAATTTTTGTAATAGGCACTGAATTGCTTTCAGATGTATTCTCTCTGGAATACTGAGTAGCCTATATAAATATGTATAACGTTGAATGTTTAGGTAACTTATTTTTTTGTAGATTATCAGCCTCTGAACACTTTATTTAAATTTTTAAAATGAAATGTCTTGATATGAAGCTAGATATAAGATTATTCATGACACAGATAATTTGGAAGACAATGAAAATCCTTAAGAAAATATAATTATACTTTCCAATATAAAAATGTATTTAATTTGTGTTCATCCAGGCACTCAGTTGAGCGCTCTGAAAAATGTTGCTTTAGATTTTATCGTAACTGTCACTAGGAATAGAAAAAAATCCTGTCTCACCAACACACACAACGTGTTTCCCTCCCCTATTACTCTCCCTCAAAGTCAATTCCAGCTCACATTTTGTACATAACTCCTTCATTTATAGTAAAATCTAACAATACAACTCTTTCAGTTAAAGATAATTCTAAAAACTTTAACTCAAAAGTTGTACAATTACCACTTATTGAAAAATAATTGCTAACACTTAAAAATTATATATTTTTTAACTTTAGTTTATTTTAGGTTATTTAGTATTTAGCCTTTTTTCAATTACATTCATAAAAGTTTAATAAAGTATATCACACGATTTTTTAATGAGTTGTATAACAAACAAGTCCAATTTAGCCACTTTATATACCCATATCTCCGGAAAGAATAGTTTTTGAATGTTTCTATCAACAGATTTATTACTTATAAGAAGGCCAACACTTTTATCAAACAAAATACAAATTAATTCTTGATTAAAGTCTCTTATGGTACAGTATAGGCCTATAGTATTGAAATATATATATATATATATATATATAAAAAACACTGACTAAAATATAATCTTCCAATAATAGACCTAATTATAATTCAATTTGTTTCCTTAAAACTATATTACTTTAATTGTGCAACATCCATAATTATCTCCCGTAACATGTGCATACATTTTCACACGTACTTTTATATGTATACCATACACGTGCAGGAGCGTGTGCGTGTGCGTGTGCACACCTACCCACTCTCACAATTGCGGACTTTTACGTATTCCTTTGTTACTACACATAAAACTAATTAAATCCTACAAAAACATATTTAAACTAGAGCAATTTCAATAGCCCAAACAAGGTCTCCAAAGAAAGTTGTAATTTTAGCTCAGAATAAATATGTAGATAACTTGACAAGTCTTTTTTTGTCAGGCTTAAGGTGTATCTTTAGTTACCTGCCAGAAATTGGAACTTAAGTTAAGCTAAATAGAATTTAGATAATTTCTCCACAGCACCCCCCGTTGTGCTCGCACAGTGGTACTCTAATTTCACCTTAAAAGAAAAAAATTAAGGAAAATTTCGTTCTTGTTATTAATTGACACTGCTTACTCACGAAGTCACAAGAGATAACCGATTGTTATCTAGAGGTAGCTTAATCAAGCGTACAGTGGAAGGAATTATCTTTAGGGGGTTGAATATAAAATCGGGTTTGTTCATAAAATCAAGAATTACAACCTTTTAAACCACTTTAACCACCCGTATAGTTCTATCAGACAGTCAGTGATAAAACAAACTTACATTATGACATTAATGTTTATACCAGTGGAATAGTTTGACTTATTATGTGCTTGTCTTCTCACTCAATAAAGGATGTGGGCTACTACGGTATGAACATTTAGACACTTCAGCAAAAGTCATTAACATAAAGCTTAAAAATAGTGTAAAAACATAGTTGTTATGTTTTAGACACAATAAACATAGACGCACTTGGTCGGACTCGTCGTAAATGTCATGTTCTCTCGAAGCCTATATTCCAGTTCCCGTGCTCTGCAAGCAGGAGCGGTCACTGCCCAAACCTCTGAATATTTATATCTTTCAAATTGAATCGATTATTTAAACAGCCCTCATCATGTTTTTGTCTTCAGCTGATTTGCATCCTTAGCTGGTCAGCCGGATTGAGTGTAACGGCCTCCGAGAACTGCTCCTCGCGCAACGCTGTATCACGTCGATGTACTGTCATAGCTAAAATACAATGACTTTTGGTGTTTATAGTGATGGGCCAGAAATCACGACCTGTGATTTGATCACCGTGATTTTAGAATCACAGGTCGACCTGTGATCACGGTTCCAAACCAAACCGCTCAGTACAGTGATTTACTACGTCATCAGCTCATCCGCTCCGGCTCTTCTCAGGTGAACTGCCTATGTGACTGTTCTTAACTGTACTGACTAAACGAGAACGACTGAGCTGTAAATTAGTTTGCTTTCTTGCCATCTGCTGTAGAGCAGCGCTGCGATTCGTTTCTGCTCCAACTTTATTTATTTCGAGACTAATGCTTATAATTAATGCTATGTTAATTAACAGTTCTATCAAACTGATATTCTGTCAGATGTGTTTAATAGATAAACAATAAAAAAGTCTATTGTAAACAATACAAAACTATAATTTAAAAGTGAACTACCTGTTTTTGAAGTTATACTTCTTTGCGCCCGTTAGACACTTTGGGATGGGATGTTGGTCGAGAAACCGCGTCACGCTGAAAAGTAAGAACAAATTTTTAAGAACTATCGATTAACCGATTGTTAATCGAAGAAATTTAATCGAAGAAATTACTGATAATGATAATATAGGTGTATAATATAATAATGAAGTCACGTATAATATATTGAAGATAAATATATTGAATAACATCGAAAAATGTCTTATATTTCATTTATATATCCTGTCTGTTTGTGTGCGTGAGTGGGTGTATGAGAATGGCCAAAGAAGTATAACTTCCACCGTGTGGTCCGACGCACACCCAATTTTTTTATTTATTTACCAATATATCAATTTGATAAATATGTTAGGTTAGGTTAATATATGTCTAATGTATATTTCTTCAGTTTATGATTGTGTATAGCCTATTACCAATAATAATCAATAAATTTAGTGTGCTGTAAAATGTACTTGTCTACAATGCTTGTGTGGTAAATTCTATCTAACTTAAAAATATATTTGTTTTTTGTATATTCTGCATGGATTTAAATTATCTGTACAATAGTTTAGGTACAAGTTCAATATTTCATGCCAAATAACATCTTAACTATTCAGCTCACCTATGTTTTATTCTACTCCGTTTATCAATCACTTGTAATAACTAACAATAACTGCAAACCACCCTAGCATAGGCCCAATCCGTAATTTGAATTTGTTGTTCATTCAGGGACATGGAATCACGGACCACGGTTAGACTTAGAATTGAAAGAGTGGATTGAGCGGACCACGGTTAGAATTGAAAGAGCGGATTGAGCGGAATCAATGAATACACACTCTATAGAGTGTGTATTCATTGGCGGAATCGCCGAAATCACAGTTAGAGCTGAAAGAGCGGAATCACTCTTAATCACAGGTTAAAATCACAGGTCTGGCAAGTGAGCGGGAGCGGTTATCACTGCTCAGCTAAAAGAGCAGGTAATCCCATCACTATTGGTGTATAACAACAGGATTGAGTGTTATTTTCCCCCAACCAAACGTATCCATCACTAAATTATTCTCAACATGTGCTAGGATCCTTTTACTTACCTCTAGGATCACTGTATGAACGTTATGAATTAGAATGCAGAGGGTCGAACCGATATAAAAATGAACTACCTTTAAAATCGCTGCTTATTAAGTACGGTATGATGCAAGTTATATTTCATTTAAATTTATTTTATGTGCAATTTATTTATGCCTTCTTCATAATTATCATTGAAATGAGTACCTTAGCTGCATTCAAAAGTCTCTTTCTACGCTATGTCATAACAACGACTGTTGAGAAACAAGTGACATGATACATAAAATTACGTTGCAATCGTATGTTTAAAAAAGGGCCGTTATTTAAGCAGCCTTCAGACACCATTGGGCAGTTCTTTACGCGCACGTTTAAACGTCTAAAACCCGACAAACAGTTACTGTGTACGCTTGCGACATCCCTGTCCTAACAGGTTAGATAGATTCTCGTGTAAATTACTAACCTAGGGCTTTCTCACTGTCTTTTTCACTTTATATAAACACTAATGTCAATAACAACACTCTAATACGGTATTTGGAACTATTAAAAACTAATAAATAAACTATATTTATGTAAGAATTATCATATTATGACAAATATCTCACCTGAAATGTCTATTGTCAGAACTCACTAACCGTCCGGGCCTTGTATATCAGTAGTGGTTGGCTACCAGAGTATCCCCTCAGGGACAGTCAACATGCGTGTAGCGGCAGCTCTGTCGGTTTGTTGGCACCTACCCGCTAATCTTCCAGCTAGACTCCTCCAAAAACTTTAAAGCTTGACATATTACACTCTAACGTGTTAGCCCGTGCGTGTTAACGCCTGTGAATGTATATGTGTTTTACCGCTTGAGAATGACAGTGTGTGTTGACGCTTGTAACTTACAGTGCGTGTTAACGCTTGTAACTGACAGTGCGTGTTGACACCTGTAACTGACAGTGCGTGTTGACGACTGTAACTGACAGTGCGTGTTCACACCTGTAACTGACAGTGCGTGTTGACGAATGTAACTGACAGTGCGTGTTAACACTTGTATCTGACAGTGTGTGTTGACGACTGTAACTGACAGTGCGTGTTAACACTTGTAACTGACAGTGTGTGTTAACGACAGTAACTGACAGTGCGTGTTAACACTTGTAACTGACAGTGCGTGTTGACACCTGTAACTGACAGTGCGTGTTGACGACTGTAACTGACAGTGCGTGTTCACACCTGTAACTGACAGTGCGTGTTGACGAATGTAACTGACAGTGCGTGTTAACACTTGTATCTGACAGTGTGTGTTGACGACTGTAACTGACAGTGCGTGTTAACACTTGTAACTGACAGTGTGTGTTAACGACAGTAACTGACAGTGCGTGTTAACACTTGAAACTGACAGTGTGTGTTGACACCTGTAACTGACAGTGTGTGTTAACGACAGTAACTGACAGTGCGTGTTAACACTTGAAACTGACAGTGTGTGTTGACGACTGTAACTGACAGTGTGTGTTGACACCTGTAACTGAAAGTCTGTGTTGACGACTGTAACTGACAGTGCGTGTTGACACCTGTAACTGACAGTGCGTGTTGACGACTGTAACTGACAGTGCGTGTTGACGAATGTAACTGAAAGTGCGTGTTGACACTTGAAACTGACAGTGTGTGTTGACGACTGTAACTGACAGTGTGTGTTGACACCTGTAACTGAAAGTGCGTGTTGACGACTGTAACTGACAGTGCGTGTTGACACCTGTAACTGACAGTGCGTGTTGACGACTGTAACTGACAGTGCGTGTTGACGAATGTAACTGAAAGTGCGTGTTGACACCTGTAACTGACAGTGCGTGTTGACGCCTGTAACTGACAGTGCGTGTTGACGAATGTAACTGAAAGTGCGTGTTGACGACTGTAACTGACAGTGCGTGTTGACGACTGTAACTGACAGTGCGTGTTGACACCTGTAACTGACAGTGCGTGTTGACGAATGTAACTGACAGTGCGTGTTAACACTTGTAACTGACAGTGCGTGTTGACGACTGTAACTGACAGTGCGTGTTAACACTTGTAACTGACAGTGCGTGTTGACACCTGTAACTGACAGTGCGTGTTGACGACTGTAACTGACAGTGCGTGTTGACACCTGTAACTGACAGTGCGTGTTGACGACTGTAACTGACAGTGCGTGTTGACACCTGTAACTGACAGTGCGTGTTAAAGCTTGTAACTGACAGTGCGTGTTGACACCTGTAACTGACAGTGCGTGTTGACGACTGTAACTGACAGTGCGTGTTGACACCTGTAACTGACAGTGCGTGTTGACGCCTGTAACTGACAGTGCGTGTTGACGCCTGTAAATGACAGTGAGTGTTGACGCTTGTAACTGACAGTGCGTGTTGACACCTGTAACTGACAGTGTGTGTTGACGCCTGTAACTGACAGTGCGTGTTGACACCTGTAACTGACAGTGTGTGTTGACGCCTGTAACTGACATTGAGTGTTGACGACTGTAACTGACAGTGCGTGTTGTCGCCTGTAACTGACAGTGAGTGTTGACGCCTGTAACTGACATTGAGTGTTGACGACTGTAACTGACAGTGCGTGTTGACGCCTGTAACTGACAGTGCGTGTTGACACCTGTAACTGACAGTGCGTGTTGACGACTGTAACTGACAGTGCGTGTTGACGACTGTAACTGACAGTGCGTGTTGACACCTGTAACTGACAGTGCGTGTTGACACCTGTAACTGACAGTGTGTGTTGACGCCTGTAACTGACATTGAGTGTTGACGACTGTAACTGACAGTGCGTGTTGACGCCTGTAACTGGCAGTGCGTGTTGACACCTGTAACTGGCAGTGCGTGTTGACGCCTGTAACTGACAGTGCGTGTTGACGACTGTAACTGACAGTGCGTGTTGACACCTGTAACTGGCAGTGCGTGTTGACGACTGTAACTGACAGTGCGTGTTGACACCTGTAACTGACAGTGCGTGTTGACGACTGTAACTGACAGTGCGTGTTGACACCTGTAACTGGCAGTGCGTGTTGACGACTGTAACTGACAGTGCGTGTTGACACCTGTAACTGGCAGTGCGTGTTGACGACTGTAACTGACAGTGCGTGTTGACGACTGTAACTGACAGTGCGTGTTCACACCTGTAACTGACAGTGCGTGTTGACGACTGTAACTGACAGTGTGTGTTGACGACTGTAACTGACAGTGCGTGTTGACACCTGTAACTGACAGTGCGTGTTGACGACTGTAACTGACAGTGTGTGTTGACGACTGTAACTGACAGTGCGTGTTGACACCTGTAACTGGCAGTGTGTGTTGACGCCTGTAACTGACATTGCGTGTTGACGACTGTAACTGACAGTGTGTGTTGACGACTGTAACTGACAGTGCGTGTTGACGACTGTAACTGACAGTGTGTGTTGACGACTGTAACTGACAGTGCGTGTTGACGACTGTAACTGACAGTGTGTGTTGACGACTGTAACTGACAGTGTGTGTTGACGCCTGTAACTGACAGTGCGTGTTGACGACTGTAACTGACAGTGTGTGTTGACGACTGTAACTGACAGTGTGTGTTGACGACTGTAACTGACAGTGTGTGTTGACGACTGTAACTGACAGTGCGTGTTGACGACTGTAACTGACAGTGTGTGTTGACGCCTGTAACTGACAGTGTGTGTTGACGACTGTAACTGACAGTGTGTGTTGACGACTGTAACTGACAGTGTGTGTTGACGCCTGTAACTGACAGTGCGTGTTGACGACTGTAACTGACAGTGTGTGTTGACGACTGTAACTGACAGTGTGTGTTGACGACTGTAACTGACAGTGTGTGTTGACGCCTGTAACTGACAGTGCGTGTTGACGACTGTAACTGACAGTGTGTGTTGACGACTGTAACTGACAGTGCGTGTTGACGACTGTAACTGACAGTGCGTGTTGACGACTGTAACTGACAGTGTGTGTTGACGCCTGTAACTGACAGTGCGTGTTGACGACTGTAACTGACAGTGTGTGTTGACGACTGTAACTGACAGTGCGTGTTGACGACTGTAACTGACAGTGTGTGTTGACGACTGTAACTGACAGTGCGTGTTGACACCTGTAACTGGCAGTGCGTGTTGACGACTGTAACTGACAGTGCGTGTTGACACCTGTAACTGACAGTGCGTGTTGACGACTGTAACTGACAGTGCGTGTTGACGACTGTAACTGACAGTGCGTGTTGACGACTGTAACTGACAGTGCGTGTTGACACCTGTAACTGGCAGTGCGTGTTGACGACTGTAACTGACAGTGCGTGTTGACACCTGTAACTGGCAGTGCGTGTTGACACCTGTAACTGACAGTGCGTGTTGACACCTGTAACTGACAGTGCGTGTTAAAGCTTGTAACTGACAGTGTGTGTTTTGCTAGTAACTTACAGTGCGTGTTGACGCTTGTAACTGGCAGTGCGTGTTGACGCCTGTAACTGACAGTGTGTGTTGACGACTGTAACTGGCAGTGCGTGTTGACGACTGTAACTGACAGTGCGTGTTGACACCTGTAACTGGCAGTGCGTGTTGACACCTGTAACTGACAGTGCGTGTTGACACCTGTAACTGACAGTGCGTGTTGACACCTGTAACTGACAGTGCGTGTTGACGACTGTAACTGGCAGTGCGTGTTGACGACTGTAACTGACATTGAGTGTTGACACCTGTAACTGACAGTGCGTGTTGACACCTGTAACTGGCAGTGCGTGTTGACGACTGTAACTGACAGTGCGTGTTGACACCTGTAACTGGCAGTGCGTGTTGACACCTGTAACTGACATTGAGTGTTGACACCTGTAACTGACAGTGCGTGTTGACACCTGTAACTGGCAGTGCGTGTTGACGACTGTAACTGGCAGTGCGTGTTGACGACTGTAACTGACAGTGCGTGTTGACACCTGTAACTGGCAGTGCGTGTTGACACCTGTAACTGACATTGAGTGTTGACACCTGTAACTGACAGTGCGTGTTGACACCTGTAACTGGCAGTGCGTGTTGACGACTGTAACTGACAGTGCGTGTTGACACCTGTAACTGGCAGTGCGTGTTGACGACTGTAACTGACAGTGCGTGTTGACACCTGTAACTGGCAGTGCGTGTTGACGACTGTAACTGACAGTGCGTGTTGACACCTGTAACTGACAGTGCGTGTTGACGACTGTAACTGACAGTGCGTGTTGACACCTGTAACTGGCAGTGCGTGTTGACGACTGTAACTGACAGTGCGTGTTGACGACTGTAACTGACAGTGCGTGTTGACACCTGTAACTGGCAGTGCGTGTTGACGCCTGTAACTGACAGTGCGTGTTGACGACTGTAACTGACAGTGCGTGTTGACACCTGTAACTGACAGTGCGTGTTGACACCTGTAACTGACAGTGCGTGTTGACGCCTGTAACTGACTGTACGTGTTGACGCCTGTAACTGACAGTGCGTGTTGACACCTGTAACTGACAGTGCGTGTTGACACCTGTAACTGACAGTGCGTGTTGACACCTGTAACTGACAGTGCGTGTTGACACCTGTAACTGACAGTGTGTGTTGACGCCTGTAACTGACATTGAGTGTTGACGACTGTAACTGACAGTGCGTGTTGACACCTGTAACTGACAGTGCGTGTTGACGCCTGTAACTGACAGTGCGTGTTGACACCTGTAACTGACAGTGCGTGTTGACACCTGTAACTGACAGTGCGTGTTGACACCTGTAACTGACAGTGTGTGTTGACGCCTGTAACTGACATTGAGTGTTGACGACTGTAACTGACAGTGCGTGTTGACGCCTGTAACTGACAGTGAGTGTTGACACCTGTAACTGACAGTGAGTGTTGACGACTGTAACTGACAGTGCGTGTTGACGCCTGTAACTGACAGTGAGTGTTGACGCTTGTAACTGACAGTGTGTGTTGACACCTGTAACTGACAGTGAGTGTTGACGACTGTAACTGACAGTGCGTGTTGACGACTGTAACTGACAGTGAGTGTTGACGACTGTAACTGACAGTGCGTGTTGACGCCTGTAACTGACAGTGAGTGTTGACACCTGTAACTGACAGTGAGTGTTGACGACTGTAACTGACAGTGCGTGTTGACGCCTGTAACTGACAGTGAGTGTTGACGACTGTAACTGACAGTGCGTGTTGACGCCTGTAACTGACAGTGCGTGTTGACGCCTGTAACTGACAGTGTGTGTTGACACCTGTAACTGACAGTGAGTGTTGACGACTGTAACTGACAGTGCGTGTTGACGCCTGTAACTGACAGTGAGTGTTGACGCTTGTAACTGACAGTGTGTGTTTTGCTAGTAACTTACAGTGCGTGTTGACGCTTGTAACTGGCAGTGCGTGTTGACGCCTGTAACTGACAGTGCGTGTTGACGACTGTAACTGACAGTGCGTGTTGACACCTGTAACTGAAAGTGCGTGTTGACGACTGTAACTGACAGTGCGTGTTGACACCTGTAACTGACAGTGCGTGTTGACGCTTGTAACTGACAGTGTGTGTTTTGCTAGTAACTTACAGTGCGTGTTGACGCTTGTAACTGGCAGTGCGTGTTGACGCCTGTAACTGACAGTGTGTGTTTTTGCCAGTAGCTTACAGTGCGTGTTGACGCTTGTAACTGACAGTGTGTGTTTTTGCCAGTAACTTACAGTGCGTGTTGACGCATGTAACTGACAGTGCGTGTTGACGACTGTAACTGACAGTGTGTGTTTTTGCCAATAACTTACAGTGCGTGTTGACGCCTGTAACTGACAGTGAGTGTTGACGCCTCAACTGACAGTGCGTGTTGACGCTTGTAATTGACAGTGTGTATTGTTACCTACAGGCAACTTATAGTGTGTATTGATACCTGTACGTGTGTGTGCGTGCGTGGGTGGGTGTATATATAATATATATACACTCAGTTTAATTTTATTACATCCTAAAATATATATACATATATATATATATATATATATATATATATATATATATATATATTATTAAATACTCTTCAACAGTGGCACGAGTCCCACTGCTGGTAGTTTTACAAGTGTGAACAAGCATAGGAAGTTTTTCTGTTTTTAAGCGTTCTCATAGTCATAAAACTGTTTAAGTGTGATACAAATTATTATACAAATGTAATACTTATCAGAGTCACCCATGTGTGTCTTTATTTGAAGTACAGTTTATTGAAGTACACTACAGTTTATATAATGAAATTCGGTAATTTTATTATTTAAAATCTAAATTTGTTTAATAATGAGAACATTTTATATGCATTTACACGACAGATAAAATAAATACAGCGACTTATTCTATATTAATTTATATACCAGTATTATCTGTGACACTATCTTCCTTTTTTGCCTCATAATTAGGATTAGTATATTTTAATTAAAGGAAGGACGCGTTATCGAAGTGGATTCCAGCAATCTTCCTTCTCTATTGATGGACCTGGAGTCACTCAGGAACGGTCCGGACGCCCGCCAATCAATTAGTCCCGTTTGATTTTATGGAGACGTCAAAACTACGGCTGATGGGTCGGGTCTAACAACAGGAGTTATGGTCAATATATTAAATTAGTTTCCAGTATAATGGTTCTCCTTTTTTTTATTGAAGGGTTTGAGAAATGCCTTGATTCACTTCAAATATAATGTTATTTTCAGAGAAAATGTGGCTCTCAAAGTACTACATATTAAGTTATTTTGAAACATAAATAGCTGCGAAAATGTACATTATATAATAAATAAAACACACCAGCACAACATTGCACATTATTAGGTATAGCACAGTGCCCAAAGTAAACAGAAGTACCCTCGGTACAAATGACAATTACTAACTTACAGTGAAACCAAGTGTTCTTGATTCAGTTTTAGTGAGAAAATAGGTACTTGATAACTTTATAGCGACTAGGCAAGCCTAGTGTGTGGCATAAAAGTTCGTGGCATCCACTTGGTGTCAATGATTGTAGTACTCTCCCTTTTCTGTTTGTCATAATCGCGTTTACTTTAGACTTTCCATCAGATTCCGTGTCGATGATAACTACCGAGTAATCATTTTGTTAATATCATAATGGTGTCACGAAACAAGCGATCATAATGGGATTTTTACCTGCTCAGTACTGTCTGATCTCCAACACCCTCCTTCCATCACCCTCCCTCCATCACCCTCCTTCTATCACCCTCCCTCCATCACCCCCTATCCATCCAGTCTTTTGACTGGCTAAATGATAGTTAAGCATTATGTTTTTTTACATGTTTTTAAAATAATCTTTTGAAAACTTTATCATAAATGATGTTTCTTTCGTTTGTTTTTTATATATTTTTTTAAATTATTTTAGATTATAGTTCAGATATGTTTTACATGTATACAGAAGTATTAGTGAGTTTATAATTTCATTCAGCCTGAAGGTTAGGAGAAAGTGCGTATACAAGTTTTATGTCATAAGGTTTGTATACTTCTTTTTGTTTTACAATGGCAATGTCGTCTTTATTTTAGTTGGGTTTTTATTGCTTTCCTTCAAAGGAAAGTTGCATTTTCATAAACATGAATTTTCGGCCTCGACTTTTAAACACTGAATCAATTCTTTATTTATAGGATTTGGTCTTTGAAACATGAAACCTCTGATATTATTTTGCTGTCGTATTTCCATCTTTTAATGTCATTTTTCTCTCCTTCCATCCGATTTTGAAAGAAATAAATTCCTTTAACTGCTCATTTTGTGGTTATTAAGAGAAGACCGCAAACCCAAGATCGTAGACATTTTTGGGCTTGAGAAATGCTGGAGTTGCTTTCATTTTTGTGAGTGATGGAACTTCTTCGATTTATTTGTAGTCTCGTGTAAGACCTGTTTGTTTTATTCTCCAGCATAACCACTTTTTTACTTGGAAGTGACATCCCTTTACTTCTACTACCGGAAAAATCTCTTTCAAAGCCAATAGTGCTGTAGCTTTAAAATTCACATTAACTTAGCTTTGTTTCCAAGTCGGGTGTAGACTTAAAAATTATTATCTGAAAAAGGCTGACATAAATATCAATCTTTTTAATCCAGAAAATAAAATAAATCTAGTTAGATATATATTTGTTTCCTTTGCCGATCTGACAAAATCATGAATGGAGTAAATCCAACAACCAATTTGGCTGTGGTTGAGATGGCAGAGATATAGTTTGGATTGATTACTTTTGCACACATTCCGTGGTCTTATCTAATTTCATTGGTCACTTTTTGATAAATTCGCTATATTACTGAAGCTGGAAGAATCGTTACCTTGCCTAAACATAGCGGTGCTGGATATAAATTCTACCTCAGTAGTGCCATTTAGTTGTGACTGATTTACTATTGACAAAAGCATTTATTTCTTTTCTCTATCATTATTTCTGTGTTACTGCCCTTCCACCTGACGTTCTTCTAAAGAAACCATTGTTACCATAATTAGCAATGCTTCAAGTATAATTACCAACTAATTGAATGACAGGTTTAGAATTTCTTATATGGAACTTGGAAGGATTTTTATTAAATGTTAATTAGTTAATCAATTACAAAGGTTACAATATAAGAAAAGTTACCCGGTAAAAGGTCACCAACACATCATCTGACCCAACAATCTTGGAAAAGGTGAGGCACACGAGTCAGAACTAAACTACAAGAAGTATTATGCGATTTAAAGTGTTTTCGCTTAAATCTCTGATAATTTATGTGGCCATATTCATTTAAAGATAACTGCTGATCTAACCAAAAATAATACAAAATCAAAGACGAGGTTACATTAATTTGAAATACGATGTTAGATGAAATTCCAGCCGTGAATGTGCCAAGGATGTTTAGTTCGTTGGAAGGGGCTGTCTCTCCGGAAGCAGCAAGCATCGCTGGAATTCTCAGAGCGAGCAATCTGTGGACACAGACAGGACTGAACACTTGAGCATATTGCAAGAAAATAACTCACTAAAAACATTTATTTGAATCAAGACTGTTAAAAACTATTCAATAAGATACAAAAACCATGTTCACGGCTTATGAAAATTCTTGTTTTTAATTTATTAAAGGTGGTTTCATTTCATATTTTAGTAAGTCTTCTCTAATTTAACACTTCGTAGACCTAGAGGGTGTCGAGTTTGGGGGGTTATCAAGTTATCCATAATATAGACATTTTTAATGGGTTTTAGTAAATGAACACATAATAGACTTGAGTTACGTGATAAATGTATTACATCCGTATATATTAACTGAGTGCGAATATAAGGACAATATTCGGGGACGAGCTCTCAGAAGAAATAATGATAGCTAGTCTGCGGAAAAGGATTTTAGAGCTGAATAAGCCGCTTGGAATAGGTACCCCATTCTAGAAGGCAACAGGGGAGCACAATAAACCTAAGGTTGAAGTATTATCTAGGAATAGTCTTAGAGCTGTCCTTCCCCTCAGTAAACTAAACTACATGTAGGCCTGTATATAGTTTAGGCCTACATGTCTCGCTGTTTAGGTACTCGATATCTGCATAGAAATATCGAATATCCAAGAAATAACAATACAGCTGAATGAACTGCAAAAATTGTTTAATCAGAGATTGTGTTTCTAATCTGGCTGTTTCTTATCACCTGGCTGCTTCTACACGGAGGCACCAGAGGAATAAAATATCCATTGCAGACGATCATTGTTGCAAATAACGTAATGTTCATTCAATGTACATTTTACACATAATCCATCACATTTTACACATGTAAACTGCTAATAGTTTAATCAAAGCCTTTACCCACCCATACACGTACAGTGGTATTGAAAATACATGTCCAGTGGTAATGACAGACCCGCCCATCGATACACGTAAAGCTGTAGAATACCTGATTTTTCTGTGTGTTTTATCGTAACAATAGTTCTTTCAACGTGTTTTTGTAGTCCGTGGTGTTCATTATTAATATTTCATTGCCCTTATGTGCCGGGAGGACAGTCCTGCTTTCATCTTTCCTTAGGTTAACCAGTGCTTTATATTCTGCTTTAGCCATGTTTGGTTTGGATGGTCTAGACTGTCTTATCACTGCCTAATTTCTTCACGAGTTTCTGCTTGTAAATCTTTTATGGCATATTCTACTCCAGAAATGTGTTTTATAGGAATATTCTTCTTTGGTGCGACATAAAAATTAGATGCAAAGTCGAATTACATATAATCTAAAGCCAACTAGACTTGAACCCCGTCAGTTGTTGCTTATCGAGATATCGGACGTCGATAGTTAGTAAGTAAGTCGATAGTTAGTCGAGTTAGTAAGGTCTTACTTGAACATGAAAAGTTATTAAACTGTATAAGGAGTACTATCTGTTTCATATATTTTGTAAATCACCGAAAATAGATTTACAAACACCCACGAAGTCATTAACCGGTGTACTCGTTCATTTATCTGCAGTCTATACAACCGCCACGTCACGGCGCTAAGGCCACCGCCAGCCTTCGGCGCCTCCACAATAGGCATTGTCCTTTCTACTTTTGTTCCCTCGTCTGTGTTTGGGCTTGTTTTTTTTTTTTGTTTTTTTTTTCTCAGCCATTTGTTGTGGTCACAGCCATATAATTTAGTGATATTTATTCTCGCTCAACAATTCATAAATATTTAGTGTATATACCTTTAATACCCTTTTGAAAACTAAAGCGTTCGAGGAGGGTTTGTCTAAATGTTACTTTATATGTTTTCTACTTTGGTGTTTAATATGCAATTTCCAACGTATATCGGAATATTTAGAATTATAAATAAAGATCACAACATAATTTACCAATACTAAGTTCATCGAGTTATATATGTCTTTTGAATGTTATATATCCCACTATTAGTTTAGATTGGTTTTTTTATTTAGAAGTTCTGTTTCCGTTGGTTAGATCAATATTTGTGAGTTGTCGTTTTTGCTTATATTCAATTTAATACGCGGTAAAATAGATTTGAAAATTTCCTTTTCTAAACCATCAATGTATATAAAACTTTGTTTGTTTGTTAATTTAGGCTTATTAATCATTGTTTTAGTTAACATTTTTGAACAACATTTAGGGTAACTTTTATTCCTTTTATATTTAAGGCATGCAACAAGATAAAAATCTTCAGACAGAAAGCGCCAGATAATTTATTATTCGGAATAGCGAGACAGTAATTTGTGACGATTGACAAAGATGAGGGATTCATGAGGGTATGACTTTTTAATGATCCGTATAGTTTGCTTAGTATCATGAGTGTACGACTTTGTGATGAACCGTATAGTTAGGTTAGTATCACGAGGGCATATGAATGCGTGATGAACCGTGTAGTTTGGTTAGTATAACGAGAGCGTATGATTGCGTGATGATCCGTGTAGTTTGGTTAGTATGACGAGAGTGTATGATTGCGTGACGATCCGTGTAATTTGGTTAGTATCACGAGGGCACATGAATGCGTGATGAACCGTGTAGTTTGGTTAGTATCACGAGGGCATATGAATGCGTGATGAACCGTGTAGTTTGGTTAGTATAACGAGAGCGTATGATTGCGTGACGATCCGTGTAATTTGGTTAGTATCACGAGGGCGTATGATTGCGTGATTATCCGTGTAGTTTGTATCACGAGAGCATATGATTGCGTGATGATCCGTGTAGTTTGGTTAGTATCACGAGGGCGTATGATTGCGTGATGATCCGTGTAGTTTGGTTAGTATAACGAGAGCGTATGATTGCGTGATGATCCGTGTAGTTTGGTTAGTATCACCAGAGCGTATAATTGCGTGATGATCCGTGTAGTTTGGATATTATCACGAGGTCATATGATTGCGTGATGATCCGTGTAGTTTGGTTAGTATCACGAGAGCATATTGTTGCGTGGTGACGTGTAGTTTGGATATTATCATTAGTTCATGACTGTGTATCATAAGTGTGGGGCTGTGTAATGATCTATTTAGTCTAGTTAGTGACTGTAAACAACTTCTTCTCTAATTACGAAGGAAGTAAAGAAACCTTTAGTTTTATCTTGAAATCTACGAGGTAAACGATTGATCGTTTCAACTGTATTGCCCAACTTGTGCCCCGGTCCTCTCTCATGATCAAGTCCAATCAACGATCATTACTCAACCCTGACACTAGTAGTGTCCATGATGACAGTGCCAATGAGTGAACGTCCATTCAACGTGAGGAGTGCACAGCATCGTCCAAACATTCGCTTCAAGAGGCTGGATTACAGCACACCACTTAAAGTGTTGTTTAGTTATAATATTTGAAAGACGTGTGTAAAAGAGAGTTCCTGACTTGGCCAAATATACCCTCATAAGAGTCCTTCAAAAATGACCACCATAAACAACGAGCAGGCACTTTTAATGCCATTACTTTTTATAGCTGGAAGATCTCAATTTAGATAGTGTGAAAGAATGCAGCAACATTCTACAATGTTCAGCAACTGACTTGTTGCCCTACACGGTCAATGAATGTCAAAAACAGAAACGCATTCATCGGAAGGCAGTTGAGTGAGGATATAAATCGAAAAATGATTGGAACTGCCCTTTAATTTTCGAATCTAAATCACAACGGCTGAGATTTATTGGACCTAATTTCGTTTTATGAGCTCTTTAAATGAATGGCCGGTTGGCTGAAGTTTGGGTGAGTATTGTAAGGCAAAGAACTTGCCGGGAGTTTAGGATGCCTCAAATAAGCTATATAACTGATGAGTACACATGTTTGGCCACAATGTTGCCATGAAAGCTACAAGTAACTGATCTATAAAAATCTACAGAAATTCTGAAAATGTTTCAGAATATCCTACTGACGTAGAATGTTAGAATAAAATCATGAGGATGAGAGATGTCTTGTATTTGATTTTTCTGTAATTAAATCACTTAATAGATCTGAAATTAAATATCACAAGTTTGATTCTAGAAATATTAAAATGAAAAAATTGTTGATGTCTTACAAAAATGGAACCTTGGATCTACACTTCAAGGCATGTTCCTGATTTTATATGTTTGTACATAAAATAATGTTAATTTCCACTACGTTCAAGGTCGTGCATAAAAATCAGACATCAGCATTTAACTGCTGATGGCCTTTACACACTGAATAGTTTGATAGACAGTTTTTGATGGGTTTGTTACTTTTACAAAAAGGCACAAATTTTACCAGTTGTAAGGAAATTTAACTTTTTTTACCGGGTCTTCTATAACCTTTGAAATTTGAGATGTGAAATAAATGTTCTTTCCACGAAAAAATTACAAAACATTTTTTGAACGGCTTTTAACTTGTAGTTTGTTGTTTATTAAATATACGAAGTTCCAAAAACTAGTTAATCTCATATCCCAAAAAATCAAATGTTTATCAAAGGCTGTATCAAATAATAGCTTAGTAAACAAACAACATTTTAAACTTTTAATTCGTACCTATCTTTTGCTATTCGAATTTTATTGCAGCTTTCCACGTCTTTCAGTGCCCAATGAGGATCTTAAACTCATACCTAGGAAATTTATGACACACTGATTTACTGACATATTTAAAATTACTAATTAATGATAATCTAGGAAACTAATAATTTTATGTATAAGTTATTAGTCCTTCCAAAAATTCAATTCATTTTTAGTCTAAAAAAAGAGTGAGAAAATACTTTTCCTTAATCTAAAACTCATCAATTACGAAAAGTTTGATACATTATTATTGACAGTGGAATCATTCATTTAGTAAATTTTAATTCCCGATTATCTTTAAGTAAGTGACAGAAAGCTTTTCTGGATGAATTTATTGTTTTCCAATATGTTCCTGTTCTTCTATAAAACAAAGGTTTTTTTTTATAAACTATTCTTCCATTCGACCACTAAAAACGTATGCGGCCTTTGTTTCACGGTGGTATTGAATATATACGCAATAGACATGTTATTGGAACGTTTTATCCGTGCTTTAAGATTGTATGTAATTGTTTCCATGAGTTCTTAGGATTAATCTGTAGGAATATTTATTCAGCTTCATGGATATTGTCTTGTTAATCAATATATTTTCCCAAGTATTTTTAATTTTCTTTCATTAAGTGTATCGTTTTTGCTCTTGGAGGGCTTTAACTCCGGGCTGTAATGACGTGGACCTAGTTATTTAGGTCCAAGAAAGAATTCTATTTTTTTTTTTAGAAATAAATTGTTACAAGTGATATTTTTACGGAAAACATTTCGTTTGGAGAAATTCAGAATTGTTTACTCCATTTTCAATTTCTCCTTCCGTTTCTTTTGACACTAAATAAAATAAATTATCCATTAGTGGATCGAGTGTAGAGTGTTTCAAAATCCATTCTGAGACTGATTGACAACGATGGTTCTAAAAAGTTTTTAATCCCCTTCGATACACTGCTAAAAGTATTCACACATCCAGAACGTTATCTAGTAGCCATTATTGGTTTAATGTGGCTTCTGTGTATAGTGCCGGTGTATCTTTAGTACGTCCGGCACGCAGCTCATCTTCTATATCTGATACATCGCATGAACATTAAAGACAGTGATTGGGATAAGTGGACACCATGCCAGATGCCTAAGCAGAAAAAAATGAGTCATATCTTTTGGTAGAAAATAATGAAGTTTATCAAATTAAATTAAATAATAAAACTAACACCATAATAAATATGTACACTATTATTATTATTATTATTTTGTATTATTCCCTAATTAAAAGAGAGAATGAACTTAAATGTCGAACGAGAACAATTTTCTCGTCTTGTGTTTGTTTTCCTCTCTTCCAAAACTCTTGCGTTCACTGTGTTCCCTCTTTCGCAGTTCTGTCCACTGAATTCCTCTGTTTTGTAGTGACTTCTTGTTCAAATTTGCGTCTTGTAATCTTTCTTAATTTTTTCAGACCATATATTTTAGTTTCTGTGGGGTCGTTTAATCTGTCTGAGTCTTCTTCTCTGTCAGCTTTAAGTTTAGTTTTATTTTTTCAGCCATTTGTAATTCAACAATTGTTTCCGAGTGCTACGATCTTGTCCTGATATTCTATGTATGTGACCATAAAGTGTTGCCCTCCTATTCCTGAAAGCACTTGTGATTGTTTTGGTGTGCTAGTATATTTCTGATCATGGTAACCATATTACACTTTTTCACTGGTCCTAATGTTTTCCTGAGGATCTTTCGTTGTTATTTTTCAATCTCTTTTAATTTAGTTTTCCCATGAATCAGCATTGTTTCTGGTGCATTTAATGCTTCGGTGAGTACAACATTGTTATAATGTCTAATTTCCGATTGATTATTTATTACTGTGGTTCTATAAGCTCTCTACAGTTTTGTAATTTCAAGTTTGGCTTGTTACCAAGTTCAGTCCTGACGGCTGGATGATTTTTTACAAATATTTAAGGTAGGCAACTCCTGTTTTAATAGATATTGATTATATCCACTCTATATATTGTTCCTTTAATTCTTCTATTGCTTGTATTGTTTCTTATCTGTTGTTAGTAAGTATAACGAGATTGTTTGTTAAAGCCACTAGCCAGGCATTTAATGTATGGCCTTCCAGTGTATTGAAGAGGGACTGTGAACAGAGTCGTAAGCTTTCTTGAAAACTATGGTGACCACGGTGCTCCTACACATTCTAATCTGAACATTTAATTTCAGGTTTCATATCAGGAATTTAAAGTTCTTGTTCAATACAGGAGTGACCTTTGTGGAATCCCGCTTGGTACTCACCCAGTTGAGGATCTGCTTGTTGTTCTAACCGATTCAAGAGTGTCGTGGAAAGGATTGTATGTAACTAGAAGAAGTGAAATGCCTTTGTATTTGTTGGGATCTGTCCTGCCACATTTCTCATGAAGAGAGTGAATAAGGCACATTTCAATTCTGTAGGGATTTTTCTAGTCTCCTATTAAACTGTGTATTTGCTGTAGGTTATTATCATACAGTTTCAAAAGTTCAGCGGTGATTCCATTTTCTGAGGGGCGTTGTTTTTATAAAATTTTAAAATTTCTGTTATTTCATCGAGGTTGTATGGAATCTGGGTTGAGTTTAGGTTTTTTGAAACTGAAATGGTCACAATTGAGGCCGCGGAAGTTTTAAGCAAGAATCTGACAATTTGTTTTTAGTTAGTTTCCAGTGTGCCGTCAGGTCACCGGAAGCACAACCTAGGTGGTTGATATCTAATAATATTTTCTTTAAAGGTTCTGTAGACATTTTAGGTGTTGCTTTTAATAAAGTCTTGCTATTTCTCCTTGAGTTAGTTTTTATCATAGTCACTTTTTTATATTTATTTTTGATGCTAGTTTTCTAATAGTTTGCAAATATTGTTATAGAATTCCTGAAATTTTTCTGACGTTTATTACTGCTGTAGTTATTCTAATCCGTTGATTCTGTATTGTATAGCTTGGTCATATGTGCATATCAGTTCCACCACTTGGGGTTTCCTTCCCTGTGTGATTGAACTGTTTTATTGAATTTGTTATGATTTATGCAAATTTGGACTAGTTTGTGGTATATTTTTGTCGAATTTCTTGAAGGATTTTCTCTTCATTGAGCCTCAGGAACTCGGAGTCTGGTTTGAAGGACCTGTTAGGTTGGGGTTTCCATCTATTGGGTTGGGATCTGGTTTTTATCTGGAAGGTGGTGGTCAGATTCGAACTTTACAATGGCCTTTCTCAACTTTACATTAGTGATTTATTTGTGTTTGCATTAGAGATAGTGACTTGAACTATCTAGTATTTGCAAAGTAGCATGATTTCTGGGTGTGAATTTTATGACAGGGATTCTGAAACTGCGTCAACATAATTTTGAGGTTGAAGTTTTCACAAAAATACATAAGTATTTTGCTATTTTGATTAGTTTTTCCTGTGATGCTCTTAAAAGTATTTCCATATTGTTTTTGGGAGACGTGTTCGTTCATTACTTCTCCATGTTGTTCCCAAATGTCGTCAGCTTTTGGGGGCTTTTCTATTTGTATATTGGTTAGTGGAAACATGAGCGTTAATTAGATTCTAAGCTTTATTTGCTAATTTCAGTGAGAGTGTAGAAATGCGTTCTGATGTGGATGTGAATTGAAGATTGCATCCCTGATATATTTATGTATTGCAAATGCCGTTCCAAATCGTTTGGGTCTGTTTAGTTCTTGAATAGCAGGTTTTCATTTGTAGATTCTATAATTTCCGAATAGTGTCCTAAATGGTTTTCAATATCAAATCAAGTTTCTTGAATCACCAACCGAATTTTTTTTGGGTATTTGTGAATTGTTTGATCTTTCCTAATTTAAAAAGGATCTTCACACGTTGAGCGTTCCGATTTAGTGTGTGCACTTTGTTATTAGAGAGTTTGAGAAGCTCTGATTCTTCTTTACATAATGTCCCTTGTTCCCCAGAATCTGATGGCCAGAAGAAGACGTTGCCTAAAATAGTGGATAAGTTTTCTTCTTTTCTTCGCTTGTTTACTAATTTTGATGTAAATTGAAGCTGAGATGATGAATGGAATTATTGAAAAATACGGAAAAGTACGAAAACATATGACTACCGAATGCTGAGTATTTGAACACGTATTTCACAATGAAGCTGAAACATAATTCAAACGGTTTGAAATAGATATCATTATGTCTCTAAATAATTTATTGTAATAATTGTAGTTAGCCATTTATTATCTGTAAAATATTGATATGAACGCTAGCACAGCCTTTTAAGATGAATATAGTGTACAAATTGTATAAGTTAAGTTGGAAATAAGAGTACAAGTATTTGGATGGTCTTTGTAATCGGACACTAATTGAGATCACTTATTCTTGGCATATCTCATATTAACATTATATCTATGACGTCAAGGCATGAACGTAGTTTGTCTGGTTGAACACGAATTCAACGAATATTTACTTTCATTATAATTTCAAAGTACGTATTAGGTATTCACCTTAAAACCACAGAGCAAGAAGTTTACAGAGATCTATGATCTGGACAGTGGAGAGACAGTGGACAGTAGTGTTTGACTACTGAAATAAAAATGCAGTCACTAACCATCATTCAACTCCGACTGGACACCATTCAGAAATATCCTTATTGATAATGATGATGACTATTGATCGGCTCTAGTGCTAGCATGAATCAATGAGAAGTCGGGTCTTTTTACAAAGGTACTGTTTAAACAAACTGTCTGGAAACCGAACTCTCGCAAGCAATGAATTACACATATAATAAGTAATTTTTTTAAGACTTCCAACGCTTCAAGTGTTTTAAGAAACAATTTTACCGATCATGAACAATCCAATGATAGCAAATAAATTTCAAATAACAACTTTATAGTAAGCTTAAGAGCTGAGCTAACGAGTTTAGCACCAGGAGGGCCTACGTCCTCAATCCACCGCGGAAACGTACCCTATCGTACATCTTAAGTTAACCTGACCTAACTTGGCACATCCTAACTTAACTTACATGCAGTTTTTTTACCAAAATATATATTGCATATGTAAATTCAATTGAGAACTTCATCGAAACCACCATCACCTGATTGTCAATCTGCAGTTTTGGCAGACCGGGACATGGTGGTTTCGATGAAGTTCTCAATTGAATTTATACATAGAAAAAATATTTTAATATTTATGGCTCTGTTCTAAAAGAGATCCAAGATGTGGCTGTTGATTCAGATCATATTTAATACTTAAAATAATGTGTGACATTAACTGTTTAGTAATCGGCATTTTGTTATGATTTATTCATGGTATAATACAGTCCTCAAGCTGCTGTTAATGCCCCCACGGCTCTTGTTTCCTTATTGCCATAACGGTGTCGGGCCGCTCAGGCGGTGGTCCCAAATTTGTCAAAAGGTGACTATCGATAAATTTGCCCACATTCCTCTAAGATATTCATGGAACAGCGAATTCTGTGTATAAATATAAATAACATTCACGTTAGGGTTTAATAAAAATTTTTGTTATGTAAAAGTGTTACGTGATTTCCATTATTCCAAATTCGTAGAGTCGGCAAAATAAATATTGCATGTGGATATATTATTGGACAAATATTTGTAACAGTTCTGCGTGAAGTATTTAGATAATGGGTTTTTATTTAATAGTAAAAGTAGTAAACAATTCGAAAATGTGTTTTCGAAGCAATTTCCTTGATTAAAACATGATTAAAAATTGTTTAGCTGAAAGTAAAATGTTATACTAATATAAATTAAGGAATTTTCTTCTGAGTTTAGTTTCATGATAAAAGAAAAGTTTGCGGACTTTCAGCCTAAAGTGCGGTTAGGTGAGAGCTGTATATTTGTCATGTAAATTTAAATATATCCTAGTATTGATAAACATTTTCAATTTAGGGATGTGCTCAAACCCAAACATGAATACGAGAATATTAATGAACGAATGTTTCGATTGATTTCGATGATGGCCATATCATTGGTTTCTCTAATCATTTATTCAATGAAATCAATTATCTTTAAGCTATTGTGCACAGTAACTAAACAGCCAAATCAGAGAAATCTCCTTTTGCGACCCTCAGTTATAGTTAAACGATTAAACTAAAATGCTCTGTGCACTTATTTTCAGAAATGTTTAATTAAGATCTCAATCTCCTCGGAAAAAGCAAGCAGTAGTGCGCTAGGTCGACAAACACAAGGTCCGGCTGCGTCACCATTACAAGTCCAAGTCCACGGGTCACATAGGCTAATGAAGGTTATCTTCCTCATCTGTAAGACAAACACAACTGTAATCAGCACAGGCTGCACCTATATAACTCAAGGTGAGGGTTCAGCACCCTTATAATTTGTATGTAGGATTAGAGCAAAGTAGATATATATTTGAACCAAATTAAGATATATGGTTTAGAGTTGAGGAACATTTCCATTGCTGCTGCAGATGTTAACTAAATACTCAACAGTTACATACTGTTTGGCCATTGCATTTACAAATCTTTCGTGTTTTAGATTGTCAGGTTAATCAATTATCATGAATAATCATACGATAATTATGAACTATCCATTTTTATAAGTGTGTAGTTTGCTTGTGAAGAAATGAACATCAGGTTGGTATGCAGAGTTGTTGCCCCACTTGGGTTCAATTGTAAAATCTAACATACATATTTATGAACATAACAGCTTCTTACGCGTTCGTTCGTTCGTTTTCTTGGGTTGTAGGTTTACAAAAAAAGACTCGGCGTTCTGTAAATAGTTAAAAGTAGGTCAATTTGGGCTGGCCGGTCTCTCGTGCAATGGTGTTTTTAAACAGTTGTGCCATGTAATAAATTTAGTATAAATTAAATCAAATAATATTTAGATTTATTTAATCCCATTACTTAAAATCTAACCAGGCAAGAAAATCCATCATTAGATCGTAAATTATAAATTTACGAAGTGAAAAACATTTAGCCTTTCGCCTTGCTGTCTACTTCTGTTGCGCATCCACTTTACTCTTTCATCATTTAGTCACTTTAAATACGATGTTTCCGAAAAACTACTGAATTTAATTTACTAATAATAAAATACACTTACTGATTAGTACTGCACACCAATATTTTACTAAAATTTAACTATGCATTTGCTGGGTAAAAGTAAGGAGGTTCAATGTTGTTTTAATTTGTGTGGATTAGACAGTTTTTATTTTCCTTAGAGCTCAGAAAGTGATTTATTTATTTTTTCAACAGTAACTGCCAATATTACAAAATGTTACACAAAAGAGGCTAACATGAAAAAGACAAAACAAAATCTTAAACAAAATGGTAGTGAATAATAAATTTAAACAAGCTAGACACTCAGCGAAGTTAGAATTTAGTATAATTAGTAAAAAAAGAACTTTAGGTTGGGAAAATGAATTCGCCATTTTATTTGTTCCTCAAATTACGTGAAGTTTATCATCATTATAAGTATGTCGAATCATGCATTCATTGACGTGTGGGGTAGATGGGTGGGTGAGTACCATTGTACGTGTAGGGGTAGAAGGGTGAGTATAGCCTACTTTAAGGCCAAAACATCGTAGTATATGGGGGGCTTTTTCTAAATAAAATAATGTTCTGTTTAAAGTTCTGAATTCTACAATGTAAAAGTTTAACGCGCCAACACTGTACACGTTAGCTACCGCCCGCATCAACTCGTGTCCTCTTGAACAGCAGATCAATTTTACACCAGCTAATGGTTTGTTCACGTGAGTCAAACTAATTGTTCAAATCGTTCAACAAGGTTAATTGGGTTTTCATTGAGGATGCACTCGGTAATAAATGGATCGAGTTTTTATTAGGTATATATATTGAGGTAATTTATGTTATTGGATGAAGATTGGTGGTAATTATAACGACGGTTTTTATGTTGGTAAAACTAACAGGAAACAAATCATTTAATTAAAAATAATCTGTAATGATATTACACTTGTTGATTAATGTACTGAACCCCCGTTTTTGATTTATGTACTGTAACCCCATCGTTGATTTATGTACTGTAACCCCGTTGTTGATTTGTGTACTTGACTCCCCCTTGTTAATTTATGTACTGTAACCCCATTGTTGATTTATGTACTGTAACCCCGTTGTTGATTTGTGTACTGGATCCCCCCCCTTTGTTGATTTATGTACTGTAACCCCGTTGTTGATTTATGTACTGTAACCCCGTTGTTGATTTGTGTACTGGACCCCCCTTTGTTGATTTATGTACTGTAACCCCGTTGTTGATTTATGTACTGTAACCCCGTTGTTGATTTGTGTACTGGCCCCCCCGTTGTTGATTTATGTACTGTAACCCCCGTTGTTGATTTGTGTACTGTAACCCCGTTGTTGATTTGTGTACTGGACCCCCCCTTGTTGATTTGTGTACTGTAAACCCGTTGTTGATTTATGTACTGGACCCCTCTTGTTGATTTATGTACTGTAACCCCGTTGTTGATTTATGTACTGTAACCCCGTTGTTGATTTGTGTACTGGACCCCCCTTGTTGATTTATGTACTGTAACCCCCGTTGTTGATTTGTGTACTGTAAACCCGTTGTTGATTTATGTACTAGACCCCTCTTGTTGATTTATGTACTGTAACCTCGTTGTTGATTTATGTACTGTAACCCCCGTTGTTGATTTATGTACTGGACCCCCCTTATTGATTTATGTACTTTACCCCGTTGTTGTTTTATGTACTGTAACCCCCTTGTTGATTTATGTACTGGACCCCGTTGTTGATTTATGTACTTGACTCCCCCTTGTTGATTTATGTACTGGACCCCTCTTGTTGATTTATGTACTGTAACCCCGTTGTTGATTTATGTACTGTAACCCCGTTGTTGATTTATGTACTGGACCCCCCTTGTTGATTTATGTACTTTACCCCGTTGTTGTTTTATGTACTGTAACCCCCTTGTTGATTTATGTACTTTACCCCGTTGTTGTTTTATGTACTGTAACCCCCTTGTTGATTTATGTACTGGACCCCGTTGTTGTTTTATATACTGGACTCCCGTTGTTGATTTATGTACTGGACCCCTCTTGTTGATTTATGTACTGTAACCCCGTTGTTGATTTATGTACTGTAACCCCGTTGTTGATTTATGTACTGGACCCCCCTTATTGATTTATGTACTTTACCCCGTTGTTGTTTTATGTACTGTAACCCCCTTGTTGATTTATGTACTGGACCCCGTTGTTGTTTTATATACTGGACTCCCGTTGTTGATTTATGTACTGGACCCCTCTTGTTGATTTATGTACTGTAACCCCGTTGTTGTTTTATGTACTATAACCCCCTTGTTGATTTATGTACTGGACCCCGTTGTTGTTTTATATACTGGACTCCCGTTGTTGATTTATGTACTGGACCCCTCTTGTTGATTTATGTACTGTAACCCCGTTGTTGATTTATGTACTGTAACCCCGTTGTTTATTTGTGTACTGGACCCCCCCCTTGTTGATTTATGTACTGTAACCCCCGTTGTTGATTTGTGTACTGTAAACCCGTTGTTGATTTATGTACTGGACCCCTCTTGTTGATTTATGTACTGTACCACGTTGTTGATTTATGTACTGTAACCCCGTTGTTGATTTGTGTACTGGACCCTCCTTGTTGATTTATGTACTGGACCCCCATTGTTGATTTATGTACTGGACTCCTTTGTTGATTTATGCACATTGCAAATAGCTATAAACATTTAGTTTTTCTTCTGATATGTGGCTATGATTTGTAGTATTATCTGTCTGTCGTTTCATTAAGCCTCCACTAAGGAACTTCTACAAATTATCCTATACTTAAACTTTTCTGATAAACCTATCTTGAATCTTATTACAAAATTCTGAATTGCATTAAACAAATAGACAATATAATTAATTATTTATAATTATAATTAAAATAACAATATAACAAAGAGTGTTAAAATTATCTAAGTTCAAACTTCATCAAATTTAAAAGTATAATTTAGCAAATTATTTATCTTTTTTTATTTTAACAACTGTATCCAAGGCCAAATTCTAACCGTAATAATTACATTTTATTAGTTAATTATAATTTAATCTTTCATATTCCGTATTTAAAATGCTAAAAAAACACATAATATGTGATTTGTCATAGAATCTTATAATTTATTTGTCAACAATTTGAAATATCAATGTTATAAAGAAATGACATAGAATGATTAAATTCAACCCTTAAAGTTAATATCTTTTAATTTTGCGACGAATTAAGTTTTAAGACAAGTTGAATAGTATGTTTAATTTAATTATAAAATATTATATGAAACAAATGGACTTATGAAAGAGATGGCTGAGACCTAAATTTACTTTTTTGTAAAGAAGTCAATATGTATATGTCATGAATAATATGTATAAACACAACTTGTCAATGGGAAAATATTAGGACAGAATTTCATTTTTATCTTTCATATTGTTTAATATAATACCATATGTACTATGCAATCATAAATGTATAAATTACAATAGAAATCCAACTATCCGAACTCCAACTATCCGAATCGCTGACTATCTGAATTGTTTTCAAAATGTAATAAAAAAAGTCTTACAATCTTCAGTTTTTTAATTTTGTTCTGAAAAAAAAAAAACTAAAAGCATAATAAAAATGGACTGGTTTTAGTCAAAATGTTGACTATCTGAATATTTGATTATCCGAATAGGGTCTGGTTCCAATTGATTCATATAGTTCGAGTTCTACTTTTACTTTTAAATTTCATACATTTTGTACGTACTTGGTGAACAAAAATGACCTAACACAAATCAACCAAATAAGTTACACTCACTTTCCTGAAAACAACCTAACAGCTAGTATTTTTTTCATTTAATATGCCAATCATCAAGACATGGGCCAACATGTATTTCGAATAAGTTTGTATGAGATAATGTAGTCCTTGTTAATAAAAATTAAGGCTTAAGATTACCTAGAAAGTGTTATTTAGCAATAGCATGATGACAAATTAACAGCCGATCCCTTTCAAAACTTGTTTCGTAACTCCTGAATGTTCCTTACGATGTTCATGCGATCGGGCGTAAAACTCCTAACTGAGAGGGATTCGAGAACTGTCCAGACGTAGGGGGAGTGTCTGCCAAGGGTCGTCTTGACTACAACCTTGACCTTCCCGTCCCCTTACTTCACCCGTCTTGACCGAAAACTTATTAGCGGTTTGAGCGTTGACGAGGAGGTCGGGCCGCCACCGAGGTCAGTTCACAAGGCAATTAGACTGAAGACCGTTTTAGAGCAAAAAATATACTGCCTATTGCCTTGGCTGGAGAGATCCATCGTTATTGCAAGATAACGACGTCAAGCATCATCAAGCGTGGATGGGTGATCGGTGAAGTATCCCATCCTTGTACTGGTGGTGGTTCAGAAGTCACCTTTAAGCCCAAGATTGCCAAGTGTTAGAGAGGGCTTCTTATCCCTACTTCGGGTGGTAAAATAAGATCTTTATATTTTAATTTTATATTTTCTTTATGAGCAAGAGATAACTAGGGTTCCTATCACACAAGTTGAGATCTCCCTGGTTGGAGATTTTGCAAGATTTAAAGGGGAATTTTGAGCCAGTTAATGTTGACGTTGCCATATTTCTAGATAAATGACATGAATTTTCCAATAGTTGGAAATGAATTATGTTGATTTTTTTACAACAGGCTTAAGTACTTTTTTCTTGAAATATATGTTAATTTTGGGGAAAACTAAACGCAAGTCGTTTAAATTAGGATGTATTAGTTAATGTTAGATCAGGTTAGGTTAATAAAGGTAGTTTATGTTCTCGGTGCTGAGCGGCGGGTCTTCTGGGTAGGCATGGCTACGATATATCGGAAACATCGATAAGTATGTTTCAATATATCGATATTTTATAATCGTATTTTCTTTCGATATTTTGGTCCGATATATCATATCACTAAATATTGACGTTATTCTCTCTCCTCAAATCATCACGATTCGAAAAAAATTTTTAAATTGCCTCTTATGTGTACAAAACATGAATTGAAATAATAAAGTAACTTTATTTATTTATTTTTTTTTTTTTTACGTGAGGTTAACGCATTAAAATGTATTTTATTGTAGACTAGTGAGTTGAACTTGTAAATGATGTGTGTGAGTTAGCAGTGCTGATTTTAAGATTAATTTATGTAAACTTTAGTGTTTATAAGAAGCTTAATTGCATTTCAAATGTAAAGAACAAAAATAGCAATCTAATTTCTTTATTCTTATATAATTAGTGGTATAATTATTCTTCGTTTTATTAATTTTACATTTAACTCCACAGACCACGACTTGTTTCGTGTAGTTAAATGTATTTAATATTTACATTCAGTGGGCATGTTTACATTCTAAATAGTAACAACAAAACATGAGTGTATTTTTGGTCATGACATAAGATTTAGTGCATAGTTGTTAAACAGATGAATCCTTTAAAATTTGATAAATCGGTTACCCGATATATCGATATTTTTCGTTCGACATTATCGTTTGACCGATATTTGGTTTGCGATATATCGATGTAATAAAATATTTGCCATCCCTCCTTGTGAGGCGTAGGGCCTCAATGATTGATCCTAAACTTGTGTACGCTACTATACACATGTTACATATATTTTAAAGATGTTATTTATGATGGTTAGAGACTTAAGAATCCGGTCCCTGAAAAGTAGTGGCTCTTTTATCAAAAAGTCCTAGTTCAAATTATCCAACAATATAATAACTGTAGTAAATGTCTCGTTCAAACCTTCTCCTAGTTATTAATTTTGTTGAGTAGTAGGTAGGCTACGTAACTTTGTGTTTTTAATAATTTTGGTGATCGGCTTTTTTCGGACAAATTAAAACCTGTCAAATTCAACTAGTAAATAGATCAACCCGATTCAAAATATTTCATGTGCAACATTGAGGTATGTAAATACTTATTAAATAACTACTTATACCAGATTTTAGAATACAAATGAACAAAAACAGTGAACTTGTTGATCACGCCTTATCTTATCTTATTGATCGTATTGACCATGATTCTAAACATTGAGGCCAGATGTATCAACATATTTGTAAATAAAAATTCTGGGGTTCATTATCACTTCTGGAAAACTGAGGCATCTATTTCAATTGTACTTGACCTTAAAGTACTAACATACAACACTTAAATATAAATTTAGTACACGTATGTATGAAGACAGCTACCTAACATTACAACACTTAAATATACATTTAGTACACGTATGTATGAAGACAGCTACCTAACATACAACACTTAAATATACATTTAGTACACGTATGTATGAAGACAGCTACCTAACATACAACACTTAAATATACATTTAGTACACGTATGTATAAAGACAGCTACCTAACATACAACACTTAAATATACATTTAGTACACGTATGTATAAAGACAGCTACCTAACATACAACACTTAAATATACATTTAGTACACGTATGTATAAAGACAGCTACCTAACATACAACACTTAAATATACATTTAGTACACGTATGTATAAAGACAGCTACCTAACATACAACACTTAAATATAAATTTAGTACACGTATGTATAAAGACAGCTCCCTAACATATAACACTTAAATATAAATTTAGTACACGTATGTATGAAGACAGCTACCTAACATACAACACTTAAATATAAATTTAGTACACGTATGTATAAAGACAGCTACCTAACATACAACACTTAAATATACATTTAGTACACGTATGTATAAAGACAGCTACCTAACATACAACACTTAAATATACATTTAGTACACGTATGTATGAAGACAGCTACCTAACATACAACACTTAAATATACATTTAGTACACGTATGTATGAAGACAGCTACCTAACATACAACACTTAAATACACATTTAGTACACGTATGTATAAAGACAGCTACCTAACATACAACACTTAAATACACATTTAGTACACGTATGTATAAAGACAGCTACCTAACATACAACACTTAAATATACATTTAGTACACGTATGTATGAAGACAGCTACCTAACATACAACATTTAAATATACATTTAGTACACGTATGTATGAAGACAGCTACCTAACATACAACACTTAAATATACATTTAGTACACGTATGTATGAAGACAGCTACCTAACATACAACACTTAAATATACATTTAGTACACGTATGTATGAAGACAGCTACCTAACATACAACATTTAAATATACATTTAGTACACGTATGTATGAAGACAGCTACCTAACATACAACACTTAAATATACATTTAGTACACGTATGTATGAAGACAGCTACCTAACATACAACACTTAAATATACATTTAGTACACGTATGTATGAAGACAGCTACCTAACATACAACACTTAAATATACATTTAGTACACGTATGTATGAAGACAGCTACCTAACATACAATACTTAAATATAAATTTAGTACACGTATGTATAAAGACAGCTACCTAACATACAACACTTAAATACACATTTAGTACACGTATGTATAAAGACAGCTACCTAACATACAACACTTAAATATACATTTAGTACACGTATGTATGAAGACAGCTACCTAACATACAACATTTAAATATACATTTAGTACACGTATGTATGAAGACAGCTACCTAACATACAACACTTAAATATACATTTAGTACACGTATGTATGAAGACAGCTACCTAACATACAACACTTAAATATACATTTAGTACACGTATGTATGAAGACAGCTACCTAACATACAACACTTAAATATACATTTAGTACACGTATGTATGAAGACAGCTACCTAACATACAATACTTAAATATAAATTTAGTACACGTATGTATGAAGACAGCTACCTAACATACAACATTTAAATATACATTTAGTACACGTATGTATGAAGACAGCTACCTAACATACAACACTTAAATATACATTTAGTACACGTATGTATGAAGACAGCTACCTAACATACAACACTTAAATATACATTTAGTACACGTATGTATGAAGACAGCTACCTAACATACAACACTTAAATATACATTTAGTACACGTATGTATGAAGACAGCTACCTAACATACAACACTTAAATATACATTTAGTACACGTATGTATGAAGACAGCTACCTAACATACAACACTTAAATATACATTTAGTACACGTATGTATGAAGACAGCTACCTAACATACAACACTTAAATATACATTTAGTACACGTATGTATGAAGACAGCTACCTTACATACAACACTTAAATATACATTTAGTACACGTATGTATAAAGACAGCTACCTAACATACAACACTTAAATATACATTTAGTACACGTATGTATGAAGACAGCTACCTAACATACAACACTTAAATATACATTTAGTACACGTATGTATAAAGACAGCTACCTAACATACAACACTTAAATACACATTTAGTACACGTATGTATAAAGACAGCTACCTAACATACAACACTTAAATACACATTTAGTACACGTATGTATAAAGACAGCTACCTAACATACAACACTTAAATATACATTTAGTACACGTATGTATGAAGACAGCTACCTAACATACAACACTTAAATATACATTTAGTACACGTATGTATGAAGACAGCTACCTAACATACAACACTTAAATATACATTTAGTACACGTATGTATGAAGACAGCTACCTAACATACAACACTTAAATATACATTTAGTACACGTATGTATGAAGACAGCTACCTAACATAAACACTTAAATATAAATTTAGTACACGTATGTATGAAGACAGCTACCTAACATACAACACTTAAATATACATTTAGTACACGTATGTATGAAGACAGCTACCTAACATACAACACTTAAATATACATTTAGTACACGTATGTATGAAGACAGCTACCTAACATACAACACTTAAATATACATTTAGTACACGTATGTATGAAGACAGCTACCTAACATATAACACTTAAATATACATTTAGTACACGTATGTATGAAGAAAGCTACCTAACATATAACACTTAAATATACATTTAGTACACGTATGTGTGAAGACAGCTACCTAACATATAACACTTAAATATACATTTAGTACACGTATGTGTGAAGACAGCTACCTAACATATAACACTTAAATATACATTTAGTACACGTATGTATGAAGACAGCTACCTAACATATAACACTTAAATATACATTTAGTACACGTATGTATGAAGACAGCTACCTAACATACAACACTTAAATATACATTTAGTACACGTATGTATGAAGACAGCTACCTAACATACAACACTTAAATATACATTTAGTACACGTATGTATGAAGACAGCTACCTAACATTACAACACTTAAATATACATTTAGTACACGTATATATGAAGACAGCTACCTAACATACAACACTTAAATATACATTTAGTACACGTATGTATGAAGACAGCTACCTAACATACAACACTTAAATATACATTTAGTACACGTATGTATGAAGACAGCTACCTAACATTACAACACTTAAATATATATTGAGTACACGTATGTATGAGGACAGCTACCTAACATACAACACTTAAATATACATTTAGTACACGTATGTATGAAGACAGCTACCTAACATACAACACTTAAATATACATTTAGTACACGTATGTATGAAGACAGCTACCTAACATACAACACTTAAATATACATTTAGTACACGTATGTATAAAGACAGCTACCTAACATACAACACTTAAATACACATTTAGTACACGTATGTATAAAGACAGCTACCTAACATACAACACTTAAATACACATTTAGTACACGTATGTATAAAGACAGCTACCTAACATACAACACTTAAATATACATTTAGTACACGTATGTATGAAGACAGCTACCTAACATACAACACTTAAATATACATTTAGTACACGTATGTATGAAGACAGCTACCTAACATACAACACTTAAATATACATTTAGTACACGTATGTATGAAGACAGCTACCTAACATACAACACTTAAATATACATTTAGTACACGTATGTATGAAGACAGCTACCTAACATAAACACTTAAATATAAATTTAGTACACGTATGTATGAAGACAGCTACCTAACATACAACACTTAAATATACATTTAGTACACGTATGTATGAAGACAGCTACCTAACATACAACACTTAAATATACATTTAGTACACGTATGTATGAAGACAGCTACCTAACATACAACACTTAAATATACATTTAGTACACGTATGTATGAAGACAGCTACCTAACATATAACACTTAAATATACATTTAGTACACGTATGTATGAAGAAAGCTACCTAACATATAACACTTAAATATACATTTAGTACACGTATGTGTGAAGACAGCTACCTAACATATAACACTTAAATATACATTTAGTACACGTATGTGTGAAGACAGCTACCTAACATATAACACTTAAATATACATTTAGTACACGTATGTATGAAGACAGCTACCTAACATATAACACTTAAATATACATTTAGTACACGTATGTATGAAGACAGCTACCTAACATACAACACTTAAATATACATTTAGTACACGTATGTATGAAGACAGCTACCTAACATACAACACTTAAATATACATTTAGTACACGTATGTATGAAGACAGCTACCTAACATTACAACACTTAAATATACATTTAGTACACGTATATATGAAGACAGCTACCTAACATACAACACTTAAATATACATTTAGTACACGTATGTATGAAGACAGCTACCTAACATACAACACTTAAATATACATTTAGTACACGTATGTATGAAGACAGCTACCTAACATTACAACACTTAAATATATATTGAGTACACGTATGTATGAGGACAGCTACCTAACATACAACACTTAAATATACATTTAGTACACGTATGTATGAAGACAGCTACCTAACATACAACACTTAAATATACATTTAGTACACGTATGTATGACGACAGCTACCTAACATACAACACTTAAATATACATTTAGTACACTTATGTATGAAGACAGCTACCTAACATAAACACTTAAATATAAATTTAGTACACGTATGTATGAAGACAGCTACCTAACATACAACACTTAAATATACATTTAGTACACGTATGTATGAAGACAGCTACCTAACATACAACACTTAAATATACATTTAGTACACGTATGTATGAAGACAGCTACCTAACATACAACACTTAAATATACATTTAGTACACGTATGTATAAAGACAGCTACCTAACATACAACACTTAAATATACATTTAGTACACGTATGTATGAAGACAGCTACTTAACATATAACACTTAAATATACATTTAGTACACGTATGTATGAAGACAGCTACCTAAGAAACAAATTTTATCCAACAATTGTACTTACACCTTCTTAAATTTGATTAAACTTTTTTTTAGATATTACAAAATAGTAGAATTTGTGTTATCTTCATTAATGTAAATTTAGAATTGCTATTGACAATTATTACTATATTCATTGTTTTATTTATTACAACTACACTGAAATGTGTGCAAAGTAAAAGTTGTATATGATAAATTTTATCTTTATGTTAGTTAATTAATATGTCTAAAAATGGGCAGGCATTTCAGAAAGTAAAAATAATCTCAAACTTTTTTATTTTTGTTGTTAACTCCGGTCTTGCAAGTCTCTCTCCAGGATGTACTTTTTCTCTTTCCTTGAAATTCCCATCTGGGGAATTTTCTGCCTTAAGATGCGAAAGCTTCTTTAAAATAATTTATATTTTTTTATAGTTGCCAATATTTTGCTTATAAAGTATTTAGTAGAATGGGCAGTATTGCAATTTAGTAATGGGAATATATTTTTACTTATTCATAATTCTTTCCATGTATGACAAAGCAGCTCGTGAAATTTACATAGCAAGTAGACGAGCGACATATAAATACATACGTTCAAATAAATTAACTAACATTCATTCACATCTGCATAGCGTATAGGTGTGTTTGTACTATAATATAATGCACTATCTTCTCAATGCATTTCTTCTTCGCGCAAAAAAAACCTGAGGTGAGAAGATACACCATCTCGTTAACGTTGTGTATCTTCTCTGCGTATCTTCCTTGCATTCTTGCGTATCTGTGAAGACTGAACTAGTTGAAATGTCCTTCCTGGCGTATCTGTGAAGACTGAACTAGTTGAAATTATGTTCCTTACGTATCTGTGAAGACTGCACTAGTTGAAATGTCCTTCCTGGCGTATCTGTGAAGACTGAACTAGTTGAAATTATGTTCCTTACGTATCTGTGAAGACTGCACTAGTTGAAATGATGTTCCTTACGTATCTGTGAAGATTGCACTAGTTGAAATGGTCTTTCCTGCGTTCTTGCGTATCTGTGAAGACCATGCACTAGTTAAAATGATGTTCCTTACGTATCTGTGAAGACTGCACTAGTTGAAATGGCCTTCCCTGCGTTCTTACGTATCTGTGAAGACCATGCACTAGTTGAAATGATGTTCCTTACGTATCTGTGAAGACTGCACTAGTTGAAATGATATTCCTTACGTATCTGTGAAGACCATGCACTAGTTAAAATGATGTTCCTTACGTATCTGTGAAGACTGCACTAGTTGAAATGATGTTCCTTACGTATCTGTGAAGATTGCACTAGTTGAAAAGGCCTTCCCTGCGTTCTTGCGTATCTGTGAAGACCATCCACTAGTTAAAATGATGTTCCTTACGTATCTGTGAAGACTGCACTAGTTGAAATGATGTTCCTTACGTATCTGTGAAGATTGCACTAGTTGAAATGGTCTTTCCTGCGTTCTTGCGTATCTGTGAAGACCATGCACTAGTTAAAATGATGTTCCTTACGTATCTGTGAAGACTGCACTAGTTGAAATGATGTTCCTTACGTATCTGTGAAGATTGCACTAGTTGAAATGGTCTTTCCTGCGTTCTTGCGTATCTGTGAAGACCATGCACTAGTTAAAATGATGTTCCTTACGTATCTGTGAAGACTGCACTAGTTGAAATGATATTCCTTACGTATCTGTGAAGGCCATGCACTAGTTGAAATGATGTTCCTTACGTATCTGTGAAGACTGCACTAGTTCAAATGATCTTCTTTGCTTATCTGTGAAGACTGCACTAGTTCAAATGATCTTCTTTGCTTATCTGTGAAGACTGCACTAGTTCAAATGGTCTTCCTTGCTTATCTGTGAAGACTGCACTAGTTCAAATGGTCTTCCTTGCGTATCTGTGAAGACCATGCACTAGTTGAAATGATATTCCTTGCGTATCTCTGAAGGCCATGCACTAGTTGAAATGATCTTCTTTGCGTATCTGTGAAGACTGCACTAGTTCAAATGATCTTCTTTGCTTATCTGTGAAGACTGCACTAGTTCAAATGGTATTCCTTGCTTATCTGTGAAGACTGCACTAGTTCAAATGATCTTTCTTGCGTATCTGTGAAGACCATGCACTAGGTGAAATGATATTCCTTGCGTATCTCTGAAGGCCATGCACTAGTTGAAATGATCTTCTTTGCGTATCTGTGAAGACTGCACTAGTTCAAATGGTCTTCCTTGCTTATCTGTGAAGACTGCACTAGTTCAAATGATCTTCTTTGCGTATCTGTGAAGACTGCACTAGTTCAAATGGTCTTCCTTGCTTATCTGTGAAGACTGCACTAGTTCAAATGATCTTTCTTGCGTATCTGTGAAGACCATGCACTAGTTGAAATGATATTCCTTGCGTATCTCTGAAGGCCATGCACTAGTTGAAATGATATTCCTTGCGTATCTCTGAAGGCCATGCACTAGTTGAAATGATCTTCTTTGCGTATCTGTGAAGACTGCACTAGTTCAAATGGTCTTCCTTGCTTATCTGTGAAGACTGCACTAGTTCAAATGATCTTCTTTGCGTATCTGTGAAGACTGCACTAGTTCAAATGATCTTTCTTGCGTATCTGTGAAGACCATGCACTAGGTGAAATGATAAATGTCATTATTTGTACGTTAAATGACGCTCCTTAATAGCAGATAACAAAAACCACACCAATGGACTAATGTATAATAAGTATAATACTTGGGCTAATGTGTAGACTGCTCACTTATGTATCACCCAACCATTTCTCTTTGGAAGACTATCAATTCTTTCTGTAAACTTCCATTGTCTAATTATCTACAACCCTATATAAAATTAGTTTCATTGCTACTTTATTTACGCTTAATTTCATGCTCATACTGTATGTAGGCTTTAGTTAATAATAGATTTGTACATAACGAAATCATGCATATTATATGACATGATTAGTTCTGTTCTAGTTGGAAAGTTACAAGGATACTTTTTAAATTGTATAGTATAATTATTTTATTCCAAAAACTATGAACGTGTAGATATATTGATGACGCAGACTTCTAAACCTTAAGTTTAAATAACTGAGATAAACAGAACTATTAATATAAATAATAAAATAACTGGAATAATAAAAAAATAATAAATGTTACTGTACGATTTATACAATATAAATAATGTTTTGTATAATACATTTTTATTTGTGATAAACCTGTAAAAACACTTTTAAGAACTACATGTTGCTATAAACATTTTCTACATTCCTACATTTAAAGCATATGTATTACCTCCACGATAATGTTATAACGTATACAAAATAAAGTGGTTCAAGTTAATGGTGTCCAAGAAAAGAGCATTCTTGGGAAAATATTTCATAAAATTTTCTATAGATCATTTTCATTCATTGAAGGAAATAAATAAACTTACTCTGTTTGAATGTTATACAAACCCATGTGACTTAGTAGCTTTATACATGACCCTTAAACCCATGTGACTTAGTAGCTTTATACGTGACCCTTAAACCCATGTGACTTAGTAGCTTTATACGTGACCCTTAAACCCATGTGACTTAGTAGCTTTATAGTCTACGTGACCCTTAAACCCATGTGACTTAGTAGCTTTATACGTGACCCTTAAACCCATGTGACTTAGTAGCTTTATAGTCTACGTGACCCTTAAACCCATGTGACTTAGTAGCTTTATACGTGACCCTTAAACCCATGTGACTTAGTAGCTTTATACGTGACCCTTAAACTCAAAAAAGTAATTTGGTTATAAAATAAAATCTTAAGTTTTTTTAACTTAAAATTATAGTCAATGGATATTAATACAAAGATTTTGATTGTCAGTCTTAGAAACGTTAGTAGTCAAAAGGAAATTCATAAGTGCTCTTTCTCCGCGGAAACACCTGATGAGCAAAACTATGCCAACGTCCGTCACGATTACAGTGGCTAATGAACTTTAGTTTACGTAACTTTCTCCAGAAGAATTACTGACCCTATTTTAGCATGCATCAAATAGTCCGAGTTGTGTTTTTATCTAAGGATAAGTATGTTTTTGTTTCCGGCACGTTATATACGGGGTGAAAAAAAATGGAAACGCTTTCACAACTTTTGCATGACTTCACTTGTAAAATTGAAATCTTTTAGATGATTATGGTTAAAAATAACATACTTTTTTTACACCATTAGTGACATTTCATCTTTTCAGGGGGACGGCCCACGAGGAGTTGAACGAAAATCTTCAACGTAAGCCTAGGTCGAGTTTCACATCAAATGAAAGGTCTATTCAAGAGAAATTGATTGCCACAAACTGGACTTCGAAAGGTTTGTCTTTTCCAGAGTAGCGGTCTTTTGAATTTCAAAGTAACTAGTTTGAACAATATTATTTCTACGCTATTTAACGCGTTTAGGTAAATTATTCTGATCAAAAATTATACTTTATGGAACATAAACATTTAAAAATATTATATTATCAAACTATCTCATCGTCTAGGTGTTGAATAGGCTAGTAATACATGGTAGTTTCTGGTAAGGCCCACTTGGTGTTCTAGGTGTTGAACAGGTCAGTAATACATGGTAGTATATGGTAAGGCCCACTTGGTGTTCTAGGTGTTGAATAGGCCACTAATACATGGTAGTATCTGGTAAGGCCCACTTGGTGTTCTAGGTGTTGAATAGGCCAGTAATACATGGTAGTATCTGGTAAGGCCCACTTGGTGTTCTAGGTGTTGAATAGGCCAGTAATACATGTTAGTATCTGGTAAGGCCCACTTGGTTGTCTAGGTGTTGAATAGGCCAGTAATACATGGTAGTATCTGGTAAGGCCCACTTGGTGTTCTAGGTGTTGAATAGGCCAGTAATACATGGTAGTATCTGGTAAGGCCCACTTGGTGTTCTAGGTGTTGAGTAGGCCAGTAATACATGGTAGTATCTGGTAAGGCCCACTTGGTGTTCTAGGTGTTGAATAGGTCAGTAATACATGTTAGTATCTGGTAAGGCCCACTTGGTTGTCTAGGTATTGAATAAGTTAGTAATACATGGTAGTATCTGGTAAGGCCCACTTGGTTGTCTAGGTGTTGAATAAGTTAGTAATACATGGTGGTATCTGGTAAGGCCCACTTGGTTGTCTAGGTGTTGAATAAGTTAGTAATACATGGTGGTATCTGGTAAGGCCCACTTGGTGTTCTAGGTGTTGAATAGGTCAGTAATACATGGTAGTATCTGGTAAGGCCCACTTGGTTGTCTAGGTATTGAATAAGTTAGTAATACATGGTAGTATCTGGTAAGGCCCACTTGGTGTTCTAGGTGTTGAATAAGTTAGTAATACATGGTGGTATCTGGTAAGGCCCACTTGGTGTTCTAGGTGTTGAATAGGCCAGTAATACATGGTAGTATCTGGTAAGGCCCACTTGGTGTTCTAGGTGTTGAATAGGCCAGTAATACATGGTAGTATCTGGTAAGGCCCACTTGGTTGTCTAGGTGTTGAATAAGTTAGTAATACATGGTGGTATCTGGTAAGGCCCACTTGGTGTTCTAGGTGTTGAATAGGCCAGTAATACATGGTAGTATCTGGCAATGACTACCCCGGGCGGCAGGATTTTGGAGGCTGCAGGGAAAAAATAAAAACATAAAAGTAGGTATTTGAATTTTGTAGTGCCTGGCAGGCCCAGAACTAAGGGGGGGCATGTGCCCCGGGTGGCAGGATTTTGGAGGCAGCAGGGAAAAAATAAAAATAAATAAAACGTAAAAATAGGTATTTGAATTTTGTGGTGTTAGGATAGTGAACTGTATCCCTATATTTTATATGATACAGATAATAAAATAAGTTTATTCATTTATAAATTACAATATACAAGGTACAGTTTACTTTTCACACGTTTACATTTGAATAATATTAGCTTACTAGCTCCAGCTAGCAGCCGATATCGGGTGAAATGAACCACACGTTCTAGTTACCTTTCGATCAGTTTAAAGTCCAGTAGTTTAGTAGTTCAAGCGTGAGTCATCCAGTGTTTGTAAATAATACGCCCCTCTTCATCCACCAATCTTATGACGATGGTGCAAATATGGCGCGAAAATATAAAGGAGTGCAGTTCAGACTACTTCATGAGAACAATTTAGCATATTTTGTACCATGTTCTGCACTCATGTTGAATTTAGTAGGAGCTCATGCAGCCGATGCTAATACCGACGCCAGAAAGTATTTTGGCACAATTCACAGTGTTTATGCCTTCTTTGTTTCTTCAACTTCCAAATGGTAAATTCTGAAGAGATACGTACTATTTAGTCTGAAGGCTATGAGCAATACAAGATGGCCTGTAAGGTTTGAGGCAGTCGAGGTCGTTTACAAACAGTATGAAAAAATCATACTGGCCTTAAATGAATTAACATTACATCACCTGTCAACTCCAGAAACAAATTGTGAGGGTACTGCTCTTCTAAAAGGTTTGAAAAAACTTCATTGCTTTCTTTTGTTTTTGGTATGCTATTTTGAAGAGGATAAATAATGTCAACCATATACTAAAAAAACGAAGACCTCACCGTAAACAAGACTGCCAAAAACATTGAGGGCCTTCTGAACTCTTAGCTTTTGTACCGTAGACACTCACCAGGAACGAATTTCTCGAAATTCGATTCCTATGTGGTAGAAACAGCCCATCAATGTTTTATTTTATCATAAGAGTAACATTTAATGATAATAACAGCTGATAAAAAACATAGTAAATGGTTCCAAAGAATTAGCACAAACTTTCCCCCATATTCAACACACACAAAAAATCAAAACTTTGAAAATTACCTGTGTGATTCCCAAATATATTTTATACCATCACTCAAAAACTAGTCAAGTTAGTCATATGAAATCTTCCAGAGACTATTCTTCATCTGAAGCTATTACCGAAGCCAAATTCATAGCTAAAAACAACAGTGTAATTATGGAGTTTTCGGAAAAAGAAAAAGAAAGACGGAATAATGCCTATTGAGATGTGTGAAGATGAAGTCTCTGACTCACATCCTGAAGTCATTGACTGGATAAACATGGAATTAAATACAAGGCAAGGTTTATGGCTTTGGAGAATATAAATGAAAAATGTTTAAGTAGTATTCAAATTCATGAAATGGAAGTAAAGGACTTAAAGAGTAAGGCAGAAGCTTTGGCAAACATTTACCATAAGGATTTGAATAAAGAAGAATTTATGGTTGAAGTTGAAAGTTTTTAAGTATCATGAATTTGTAGTAGAGCAAGATTTTAAGGATGCTACACCCCTTTTAATGTTGGGTCTTATTTATAAACATAAACTTCAAGAAGCTTATCCAAACATAACCACAGCACTGACGATGTACCTAACAATTCCTGTTTCAGTTGCCTCTACAGAAAAAAGTTTTAGCAAATTAAAACTCATAAAAACTACCTAAGAAGTAAAATGAGACAGGAGGGGCTAACTAGCCTTAGTATTATATCAATCGAACATAAGAGAGCTGCTTTGGTCAATTACGATGACACCAGAAACATTTTTGCATCAAATAAATCTCACAAAATTAAACTGAAGAACTGACATTATAACAGTGTACTTTAGTATTACTGGTATGTGTTATATCAGACTAACTATAATTTGTATAATATACAAATACAGCTGATTATTTATACTATTTATGTACCGTGAAGTCTTATGTACTTTTTAGCATTTAAAATAAATAAATGCCAGTTGCTCATAATAATTCAGATAGATAAAATGATAAGAATACAGTTCATAATAATTATTTATTTTTCTTTACTATCACAAACTGTAACCTAATTGCCAAGCAACTGTAACCTACTTTTGTTTGAAAATAAAGTGATTCGTCATTTTTATTTGTCAATGCAGCAAGTAGAAATTACTTAATTAGTAGATATGTATCTACAACAGCGAGCACAGAATATAAATAGAGAGGCCACCTGGCACGGAGAGTGAAGCCAGGCGATCTGCGGCGTTTACCACCAAAATATGGCGGCCGACAGTGAGTCACCCCAGTCCCGAGCGTCTGAGCGCTCCATAACTGCACTGCGTCTTCATTTCCCCGGTGATTTTGCCTGCCTACAGACTTCTTAAGAGAGCCACTTGTCATTCCTCTTATGTCTGTCTTATGTGTACAAAATGCCGCAAACCTGTGTTGCATTTGGTTCTAATAACAAAGGAAAAATTGACGGCGTTACCTTTCAAAGATAACGTATTATTTATACAATTGCAATACTTGTACAGTACAATAATTTTTATTATGAGTAAATTGGCTACTATAAATGTTCGAAAGATATAAATGTTGAAACCCGTCAAGTATATTACATAGTTATAATATTTTTTTAGTCAAGAAAAAATTAACTACATTAAAATAAACCGTTTTTAAATACTATACATTTTTCCCAAAATTTACAAAAACTTACATCACTGCTTGGTACAAGCATTACTAGACTACTAATTTTCAGCATCCAAAATTTAAAACTATTTAACTGTTCATGTGTTAAACACACAATCAATAAAAATGGAACATATACATTTCGTGAGGAATTTCATGTAAATGTAGACAATTTATGGTACAAAAATTTGCTACAAAAGCAAAAATGGAATCTTATTGTTAACTAGATACACAGAAACGTCACTATATTATAAAAACTTAACTGAGTTATAAAAGACACTACTAATTAGTAAATTGGCTCTATTTAGATAAGAAATTAACGATTTTATATTTGAGTATTTATTTATATTTATTGTACAAATAGGCTATATAAGTATAGTTATAGTAGTTATACACATTTTTAGGACATTATTATTAAAACCTATGCCCTTTAAGACTAATATTTCATATCTTTATAGTTTTATTTTACAAGTAAACATAAAATTCTGTTTTTACCACCTATCATATTTATAGTGAAAAGTTTTTACATGTAACTTTTTTAGAATACATATATTGTATTGTTTAAGTTCAGTTACTTAATTTTTGTCACTGCGATGTTATTATAAGCAAATTAATTAAAATTATTCCTAAAGTAAGAAAATAAGTTGTTTTTCCTTTACCCCATTTTAACCGTATAGGGTTAATTACAAACATAAAATATAAAAAAATATACACAAACAATAACAAGCCTAAATAAGTCCTATTATTTAGTTTTGAAATATTAAATCTAAATAATAGGACTAATAAATAAAAATTATTAGCAAATAAAGTTTATGTTGTAAATTTTCTTAAACTCCCTTAACCTAAAATTAAAGTGGTAAGCCTACTTTGCCTATAGGCCTAAACGGAAAAAATAATTGTTTATAACATTTACTAAACGGCGACATAAGACCACAGTATTTTGGGTAAAGCAATAAATAATATGTAATGTTTACTAAATATAAATACAAAACTTAACAAACGTGCCATTAAAACAGGAGAATAAGATAAATCCGGATAGCAGTGGTAGCCTTCCGTGTCGCGGCCGCCACGCCAATTCGATTTTTCTCTCCTCTTTTAACCCAAGTAATTGTTTTATCCATTGATCGGTTTTTTTTCAAAAAATATATGTTACGTGACAACTCTTGTGCTAAAAAATTGCAGCTGACAACACTTTCCTGACCAAAATATAAAAATGTTCCTCGCTGACTAACTTTTTCATGTCACAAATAATTAACAATGCCACGTGATTTAAAAAATAACCTTTTAAATGTAAAGGTAAATATACGAAATACAGAATAAATTACCCATCAGTTTTACTGTTAGATCTAGCATATCGAGTGTACATCCATTAGTAACGATCATCCATCAAGCACGTGATCATCCATTAATAACGATAAATTGAGCTTTCAGGATTATTCGTAGAGGTTAAATCAACTGTATTGTATATATTTCACAGTGACTTTAACGCGCTGTTACTGAAGCGTTGCATTTATTATGTATACAATCCTTGACGGTCAATACTCAACAATTCTTCACATTTCCAATATTAAGAAAGGGACGAAATGGAGCCACAACCATATGTCAATATAAACAGTACATTTAGCTCACTTGACCTAATATCACATATCAATTCGATAGGTGTGTGGGTTAAAAGTACTGAATACATTCACATATGGTTACGGCTCTATCTCGTCCCTTTCTTAATATTGGAAATGTGAAGAATTGTTGAGTATTGACCGTCAAGGATTGTATACATATATGCAACGCTTCAGTAACAGCGCGTTAAAGTCACTGTGGAATATCTACAATACAGTTGATATAACCTCTACGAATAATCCTGAAAGCTAAATTTTATCGTTATTAGTGGATGATCACGTACTTTTAGCCAGGAATGTTTGATTTTTTTTAAATCAAAATTCTTTTTTGGTACTAACTAATAATCCACCGCAAAGAGTAATATGGTTTGCAATGTAGTTTGTCATAATGTAAAATTTAAAACCCAAACTTGGAACTTATTTTGATATTATTGAAATATATTTTATTTTTCGTTTCCATCTCTCTATTCAATATAGAAAGTAGGCTACATATTTGCAAATGAGGTCAAATTATTTGAGTACTTTTCCAATATCTCTAATATTTACATAAAATAAAATGTTTATTGAATTATCGAGCTCACTAATCAAATTATATTTAAAGTTAAATGTGCCATTTTATTATACTACTGCTCCCAGCTAACATTATTAAGCCTAGCTTTTCTTTTCTATTAATATGTTAAGAGTGGGATTAAAATCTTAATTGAAAAAAAACAGCTTTCGTTGGAAAAATAAACATGATTAACAGAATGGATTCAAAGCAAAAAACAGATAGTTATTACCCAACGCTATTAGAAAGAATATAATAGTTATTTAATGGTGTGGAAAAGTTGTATAGAAATCCTCTTCATTTTACTTATTACTTGAAGTTACAAAATAATAACCGTAAGGTAATGAAATAAATACATTTTTCGGAAAATTCGTGTGATTGGAAGCTTAATTTTCTTTTTTAATCAACTCTTTATATGTACTACAAACATGTTGTGAACTTTTACGGAAATTATGTTGGCCTCAAATACATTCCAAAAGAACCTGCCTGGTGACTTGAGTGGTGGTAAATAAGGCCGCACGTGAGCGCGAGATGACTGGGGCGGCTGTGGCGGTCAGCCGAGGGGAGAGATTGAAAACGACCTGACGATGCTTTGCTTTGAGGGAGAACCTGTTTGCGCCGAGAGGCGGGCGAACCAATAGGATCGTAGGAATGCGGTCACGTGGGTGTCTCGTTCGTTCGCCGCGCAGTCGGTCTTTGAGCTCAGCAGGTTGGCGTCACAGCGTCTTCTGCAGAGACTGTTCTCCTTCTTGCAGTGTTTATCTGCTACAAAGCACTGTAAATACCTCAAGAGATTTTCTGCTTAGGAATTCTCTTGACGAAAAAATTTGTTTGGTGGATTTGGCGTAGATACTAATCTAATATTAGTAATCATTTCTAACCTAAAAATCATCTTGGTTGTCGAACAGCTGTTGTTTTTTGTACTGGTGTGTTTCAAATTGTTGTCATCGTTAATCTGTGACTTTAACTGGCGGATGTGCGCGTTGTGTGTGTCAGTGCGTGCCGGACGCGAGTGAGTGATGTGAGAGACATTATGTGACAGACGAACGAGGCATGGCCACTCTTGGACTGTCGAAAGTGTTCATATTGGACAAGTACTTCACTGAGCTCCAGAAGTTTTGGGAAACTGAGAAGAAATTACAAGGTAATGCTTTTTTTTGTTTGGATGCTCAATGTTTGCACAGAGCGTCTGGGCCTTTGATACTGCTTACGATAGTTCTGGAAACCTAACTATTATAAAAGTTGTAGATGAATTCTCTTAGGCCACCGAACACTTCTTCATTAGGTAATAAACTGGCAAATGTTTATCACACAGTGAGTTCGAGGGTTTCAAACCTTTGCTTCATCTATCACTGTAGCTTTGTCATCAGACTGTTTGGTACTCTTTGAGTGTTGGAAACAGTTGCCAAATTGAAATGTACAATGTGTACATTTAAATCAACATCTTATCCATTTCTTATCTTAATCAGCCAGTTGAATGTGACAATAGTAGAACTATTGAATTTTATTCTCATACTCTGTTCGGATTTACAATTGTAGTCTTCACTGTATCTTAAATGATATTGATGATTTAGGAGGGAAATGGTCAAATATAATCTAAGATCTGTTATGTTCCTGCACTTTATATTTTAAGAATATTACATTTACTTATATTTTTGTAAATCCTTCTAAATAAGTCGAAATCCTCAAAACACTTTCTATCAATACGAATGAAAAAAACATAGCTAATTTTTTAAGCAGATTAACGTTTCTTGAAAATTCTTTTGAAATTAATAACTATACAATTTTAACCAAACAATCTGATTAAAACTATGAATTACTAAAAAAAACGTAGTATTGGGACATTAGTTCAAAATTTCCTAAATATTTATATTTCCTACTAATTTTTAAACATATGGATCAGAACTAAACCTACAATATACTGTAAATTATGCGTTGTTTCTGAACTATGTTCAAATTAGACACGATGAACTTATAATTGTAACCTTATTTTTATACGGACATAAGTTGGGCTTGGTACATTTGTTGTTCTAAGTTCCTCTAAGGTGTTTTTTAAACAAAGGCGGTTAGGTGAGGTGAGTATCAACGAATACATTTAATCGAGTATTTACAAGCGGCACTTTTTTGTACAAAAACCTACTATAAAATCGACCAGTACTGCAGATATAAGTTTAAGGAAATGCGATGGAGGGTAACTATGACACACTAAAAAATACGTTTGTGTTTATTATATGAGTTTATGGATAATACCGACGTTTGTTAACTAGGTCCTTAATTATATACAAGCATTATACTGGCTTGAAATTCAAATTACACACAACTGAAGAATCGAGAAGAAATTAGAATTAGTTAATGCCATCCACCAAATTGTAGCTTTATTAATCATCTCAATATATACAATTGATTCAATGTACTAGTTAATTTACTGAGTTAATTCCTCTTTATACTGAACTAGCCGATAGCCCTTGCTTCGCTACGGGGTGGCTCTCTATGCTTGATTATCTTCCTCCTCTGTCTGAACCATCACATTAATATAAAAGCTCAGCAATTCTTTTCTACAGATAACAAACTTTTATAGTCTATAAAACCCCACAAGTCTACTTTAGGGGGATGGAAAGTAGTTAAAACATGTTTGAGCTAGTAGAAATTGCCTTAAACATTTCACAATGAAACCAAACTAGGCAAGCTTTTGTGTTATGTGTTTGTATCAGTGGTTTGAAATAAATTACTTGATTGAATTAAAACCAATGTTACTCCAATGGAAAAACGAAGGGTTGAGGGGATGTTTCCACCTCTTATGAATAGAATTTCATGAAATCCTTCCTTATTGGGTATATATGGTATCACAACTAACTTCCCTCCAAACTTCATCAAATTCCATACACTGGTTCCGGAAATTTCGTGATGAGCCAGTACATCGTTTTTGGATTTTACATAATGTATTAGGATTGAATTAAATATACTGTCCGTTGAAGAGTACAAAGACTTATCCATTAACGAAAGAAGTTGGCGATATTTTCCCTTATTGTATTATTGTTCGTACAATCCCAAAATTCAATCTGTTAAGCACTTCACACTGTAAACTTAAGATGTGTAAACACATAGAAATAATCACTTGTTTTATTTATTTTTTTTTTTTAATACGCCCAAATCTTCTGTCGGTCAACTGATTGCGCGCGAGACGTTCGTCACGACGATTTCTGACATCAATCTTACAGACCAATCAGTTTATTCCAAGTAATCCCCAAAGTTTTTGTAAACTGTCTTATCAGAATCTTATAGTTTCAGCAAAAAAAGATGAAAAATATTATCTTAAAGCATTAATTTGTTTTCGTTAAAACCCCTGTCATAACTGTGCCCTACTTCTTTGACATCCAACTGAAGTTCATCTCACTTTAGCGTTTCAAATACAAAAAAGTGCCTCATTTCTGTCTATATACGTTTTGAAAAAAGAGTTTTCCTAATCAAGTTCCAATACGATATTTAACATTTTAATAAATTTTAGTATGAAGACCATTAAAGAAAAATATTAGGCCCACTACCTACGGATAGATGTACTACACATTGTAACATTTGAAAACAAGTATTAAAAAAACATCAAATTAGATTGATCAGCGGGAAATTTTGACGTACAAAAGCAAGTCACATAAAGTTTATTTTAATAAATTGTAGTTAACGCTCGGTTTTACGCACCGTATCGTATAGCTTTAACCCAAGAGGATAAATAGATTAAAATGTAGACATTTTGATTGCATGTTGATAGAAAAACAAATCGGAGCTCTAATCTCATACTTGGATAAAACTCGAAAATTAAAATTAATTCAAATAGCTAGTTGGTAATAATTTTAATATACTAACTCCAAAATTGTATTGCAAAGTTGAGAAGTTCATCTTATGAATTTGACGCTAATTTTATGGCATGGCATTCAACTATGAGGAAAAGCTAGAATATATCAAATACATTTTGTATAAAGGGAATATCTGTACAGACTAAATCTATAAGGCTTTAACACTGTATTAACCATATATTTAATAGTGTTGCACGGTGTTTGAAATTTGTATTCGTTAATGTATGTATAGAATGTAATTATTCTGTTTAAAATCATTTGGTTGCTGAATTTTGTGTGGTTAAATTGTGTAGAGACATTTAAAGACATTCTTCTTGAAACCAAGTGCGATTGACAACTACAAACCTATACAAGAAATTTAGAAAACGTTTAGTGGCTAACTTAATTTAATAAATTCAACCTTCCCAACTTTTATCTTTATCCTTGGATCGTTTTTCATTCTCGGGCCCTGTCAAAATTTATGAAATAGTATTAAAAGATGTAAAATTCTTCTGCATCGGTTATTTTTACGTAGGTTTTTTGTGTTTTTAATATAAGCTTATTCATTTTCATGTGACGAGTCGGTTGATATCGAGTATTACGTTTAGTCATTAAAATTTAAATCAATTTAGGATATTAAAATGATTTTATGTGTTGTTATATCTTCGATTCCCCAATAGTACAAAATGGCCGTAATTTTTTAGGCTGAATCAGGGATGCCTTAACTTGTCGGTAGGGTGTAAGAGGATTGAGTGGAGGCTTGTGTACATAAAGTAACCTACATTTAAATGTCGATGAACAATAAACGATTTAATTTGATTAAATAAATACGATCCTCCAGGATTCTAAACAATAAAAGGCGTGGCTGCTAACTGTTCATTTATTCACATTAACTGAAAAATCACACAATATGAGATACTTCAAACATAAATAAATGTACACAGATTTAGCTCTTGAGAATAAACCACTCTTATTTACTTATTTCTGTCACTTAACACGCTCTAGTTTGTGTCACTCTTAATGAACTGTCACTGTTTAGAACTTATCACTTTAATGTAACAAGTAAACTTCCACTGAAGATTAACTCTGACAGTCGGCCGAAGGGTGTCTTTTTTATAAAGTACCACTGCAATCCAGAAGTTTCCAGAGGTATGATCTGGAATCCACCAGACCCCACGCCAGAAATATCTAACGCCACTCAGAAGAACTCGTTCCCCTCCCTCTCGGTGTAGTGATTCTGAGCCCGTAGTTTTGTGACACTCCGTGCCTTTTTTCAATAAGGAGAAATGCAAAAATTTCTCGAGTTTTTATATTATTTTTCCCTTATCAGGTCATATAAATAGTTGCAAAACCTTTTTTATCGTTATTAGAGGTGCCGTTATGGGCTTTACACATGGTTTGATGTTTAAATATTGCTGTTATCAGAAAAAAGTTTTTTATTCTTCCCCTTCATATGTGAGCTTGCAAAATAATTCATTCCGATGGTTGGCGGGGTGGCACTCGAGGTGCGACATGGACTACCTGTGTTAATCCCAGCGACCCAAAGGGCCATAAAACTGGCACTCGAGGTGCGACATGCACCTCAGGTAGCCCTCTCTCTGTGTCCATAAATATATATACAAAATAGGACCTACGTTACTAGGATAATCACACCATTTCAATAACTAGTGTAATTAAATACAGACTTTCACACTTAAAAGGAATCAATAACCTAACCTAACCTAACCTAACCTGTTAAACATTTTTATTGTAATAAATTTCTTTGTTTAAGTTAAATTATAAATTGTCATTGAGCGATGATTAATTATTGAATCATCGTTAATCATGTGTCTCATTGTATGGCTGTAGTTTCCAGATAATTTTATCATTGTAAATATATCAACTATTAGCCGCCAGACCAACACTGCCACACTGCTAGCCGAAGCGCCATGTCGCACCTCGAGTGTTAGTTTTGGGTTCTCTTTCGCTGCATGTCGCACCTCGAGTGTCCAATTATGACCCTCAGGTAGTCCATGTCGCACCTCGGGTGCCCCCGTTGGCGGTGAGGTGATGGCCCCAAGATGGCCGCTATACCTCAGGTCAAGACGCTTCAAGTCCCATCACCATCTGGTACTTGTTAGATGATTGACTGACACTGTTCTTCAGTGGCTAGTATTGTCATGACCGGTGTTTCTATTCTCCTTCTCTTAGTCCGGGTTCGATTCCCGCCGCCACTCAACGGCGTCGCCCCCTCGACCTTGAAGTCACCCGTTCTCAGCTGATTGCTTTATTCTTCTTCTCCTTTTTGTCGGCCATCTATTCATTCCAAACGATGTGGACGGACACGGCCCGAACTTGTTGGGATGATTTATGCGCAGCGTTTCTACTTTATTACCCGGTAATCCCCGTCAGAATCGCCTTTGGTTTAATTGTCCTGTTTCAATTAGTCGTTGGATTGGATTTGTTCTAATCACAATAACGTCAGATCGGGCGGCTCCGTGATAATTGATGGCCCCAGCAATGTTTGTTTATTTTGGTTTTTTTTTTAGAATTGAAACCCCTCTATCACCCAGATTCACAAATGACACACCATTACGAACGGACTGACTATTACAGCTCCAGACTAAAGGTAGAGTTTTATGTCAAGTAGGCCTCTAGCATTTAATGTCATTCTTACTGTTCATAGAAGTATGTACCTCCCTGCTTACTCGTTCGAATAGGATACTCCAAAGAAATATTAATATTAGGTGAAATATACTTGATAGTGTGAGGAAAAAAAACTTGTATGAAATTTGCAGAAAACTTTTAATATTGTATAATACGTTATTTTTACATTTTTAATCCTATATGTGGTGTATTTTGTATTGTCAGTAGATCAGAATTAGCCTTCTTTTTTTTATTATGAGTGAACCTAACCCATATCGATAATTTTCTGCGCTTTCCATTTTGAGAGGACAACGGGCGTATTCTGTCCTTTGAGGACAAGGTTCTTTCTTGTCCATTTTTAAGTGGGCCATGTTCATAGCGATGGAGTTCTGTTGTATCAGTTTTGACTTGCGATAATGTGTATTGGCTTGGTAACCAGTTGTTGATATTCTTACAATATTGAAATAAATGAAAACAGGTCTTAGCAGCATCAAGCTCTCCGTTCATAATATGCCGGTATGTAGATATTGGTCGATATGTTTGTGATTTCTCGCTGTTCTTGCTGATACTGCAGAAACATAGTTCCTACCTATAGAGGTATATACATCAGTGAGGTATATAGATAATATGCCTACCTGATCTTATATACATCACTAAGCATCGATACAAGGAAATGAATACAGGTAATGTTATATGTCCTCTACAGGGGATTTGTATAGATTCAACAATTATTTAAGCATTCTACGAAGAAATACGAAGGCCACAAAAATGAATATTCAAGAGGATAAGAATAATTAATTGTAAAAATATGAATATATCAAATGAACCCGTTAGTCACAAAATCATAATTCATACTTGCAATATAGTTTAGAGCTCTTACAAACGTTACAAATTCCTAAGTCATCTGGTCTAGTACGATTTGTTATATTTATCTTAATTGTTTACTTTCCTTTCTTATACGAGAGTAAAATGGTACCTTTAAAAATAATATCAAGTGAAAACAGAAGCCATATTGGTACTATTAACCATTTAATTTAATGAAGGAGGTGGTTAATAAACAACATAATTTGGGCGAAGATTTATTAGGACGCAACAGTTCTTCAACTCTAAACACCGTGGTTATATATGTTTCCAGTTTCATATCGGTGGATGTGTCTGCCTTACCTCAGTGCTCGTTTAAACCTGCAAAACAACACCATCTAAAGGATGGAGTCAATAGTTTCCGTTCTCTACAGATATCTTTCGCTCTCAGAATGAACACGACCAGTACAACCCACAACCTATTCTCCAGCAGTGTTCAACAAAGACCAAGACACCTACACGACCATAAGAAGGACCCCTCGTCCACACAGCAACGTTACACAATTCGCCGCTGAGGTCGGTCATGAACATGACATATAGTATCTCGCACGAGGGTGCTCGGCCGACATGACTTACTCTATGGAAAGCGCGCGAATTGCGTCACACGTGCACGAACAGCTTGTGTAACGCGGGCACGACTGGAACCCTCTTTGTAATTGGCGCTTTGTTAATCAGCTGTTTTGTGACCGCTGAGTTACTGTGCCCACCTGTGACCTTATGGCCAGTTCTCACGCACAGTACAGGGTATTATGTACGACTCACTTCGAGTCTTGATTGTTGATCAGTGTAAGTACAAACACAATTAATTTATAAGTTCCAACGTGATCTAATAATTCTGTTAACATTAAGTGAATATTTTCTTTCCTTGTAGAAAGACGTTGAATTACAAACAAATGATGTTCCGTTCCTCGTTTTACAATATAATTATGAACTGGGTTGATGGTCGAATGATAATTTTATTTTCCCATATTATTGCTGTATTGTAATTGTTGTAAAACAGAATTTATTGAAATTGTTTAAACAAGTAAATTACCACCAAACATAACAAAACACGTCTTATATTACTCTAACTTATGTCACCTCTAGAAAAACACAATTTGCAGCCGATTGTTTTTGGTACGGATCATAGTTTATATTTATATATATAAAACTCAATCCATTAACACAAATACGGTTAAAGTCGTTACTCAAATATAGTAGTGGATATCATTAGTAGTAGTTTGATCATTTGTTTAAGGAATGGTGAAACTAACGGAAATGTTGGTAAGTACTATGAATCTTTTTGAAGGGGTTTTTTAGTCACTCCACGTTCTTTCAACAAATGTTCAGAATGTTATATTCCTATATTCTTTCGATGTTTTTTTTTTTTTTTTAATTCTTAAGTCTACGCTGATAAAAGAGAAATGCAGAATCTCAAAGTGACCTTCAAAAATGAGTTTGAAGAAAGATGATTGAACTTTAGCGATAAGATAAGCGAGACGAATGTTCTGTGTTTGCTCCATAATGTATAGAAATATAAGTACTTTGTGCCATCATCATTTAAACATAATAACATCCAATTATATTATTAAATAACAGTAATTAATATCCTTTATGGGGTTTGAATAATAATCTAATTTAACCGCTTTTAACCAAGTTAACTTGTTTTTTTCTCTTGTTTCTAAAATTAATCATCGAGCTATTATTTAAGTTCCAGGTACTGGTTGGCTCCAAAAACTAAATAGTATTGTTGCAAAGCTGTAAAGAATTGTCTGGTTATTAGGGATGGCAAACATTTTCAACATATTGATAAATCGACCTAACGATATTGTGGAGTTGTAAATGATTTATCTGTTTAAAACTATGCACTAACATAATTTGTTGTTGTTATTTAGTCATGACTAAATATACACTCATGTTTTGCTGTCAATTGTAGAATAGCCTACTAAATATAAAAATGAAATACGTTTTATCTACACGAAACAAGTAGATATGGGGTTTAATTAAGAAAAATCAAAATAAGAACTACTATACAATTAACTATTATGTTAATTATAAAAGAATAATGTAATAATGTTGTTATTTTTGTTTTTCACATTAGAAAATGCCATTAGGCTTCTTGTAAACACTAAACGTCCACCCACTGATCTAGGTGGAACTAACTAAATTTTAGTGCTTTAGCCTCACGTACAAAACTAAATAGTTACTAAATTTAAATGTATAAGAGGCAATTAAAATGTTTTTTTTCGAATCGTTTTTTTTTTTTTTTTTTTTTTTTTTTTTTTTTTTTTTTTGAGGACAGAGAATAACGTCAATATTTAGTGACATAATATATCGGACCAAAATCGATATGACCGATATTATCGAAAGAAAATATCGATACTAATATAGCGATATATCGAAACATATTTATAGATATTTCTGGTATATCGTTGCCATTCATAACGTTTATACCAGACCGTATTCTCGGGTTTAGCACACCAAAAGATGAATTTATATCCGACCCCAAAACAGTCTTGTATAACTTCAAATGTTTCAGCTATAAAGATATCTATATATAGTACGTTTGAACAATGTCCTCTACTATTAAGGTTAAGGCTTCTTAAAGATGAAATGTCGGGTAGAACAATTATGACTGCAGCAATCAAAAAAAGGAGGATATAATGATGATGACCCCAGAGACTATTGTTAGAGAGAGACAACATAATTGGATTTTAAGTTTTGACAGAGTAACCTTTACGTGTGCTAGAAGGTCCACACTGATGACATCGTTAACAGCGATCGCTAGTTTTATTTGGCAATAATTTGAGGAATTTTGCCATTTGTGTTAATGGTATGAACAGTGAGATTGGTCCCTCTTGTTGTAGGACCCTGTCATTTAGTGAAATTCACAATCCTCTGATGTGTGCTTTTCAACACATTTTAGTTTTTCAGTAAGTTTAGCCCTTAAAGATGTACGATCAAATATTTTGAAATGTTTATGATCAAAAGTGTAAGTCTTATTCGTAATAAATATGTTGAAGAAAAAAATTCAATAAAATATATTTATGAAATTTTTAAATTTCTTCCTAAATTGGCTAATATGGCCTATCTAAGTTGTACATAAACCGTGAGATATTATGTTTTATTGATATCTTGAGATTATAATGGACGAAGGTACTAACAAACCTAGTGTAAAGTAAGCTTGAACAAAAGTTATATTTTTAATTACAACCAAAGACTTTTATAAATAACATATGTACAAATGTTGGGTTGAAATTTGTAAAATTATCTTTGACTGAAAAAGTAGATTACTAATATATAAAAACTTCATTGCTAGAGTAATCTGCGGAGAGGAAACACCGAGGGAAAGAGAAGGGAAGGAAACATGTTTATGTGTGTTAGTGAGGTAGGCTCTTTGCTACTTCTAGTGACAGTTGTGGGAACTCTAGAACTAAATTCATTGGAGCGCTCAACTGGGAGCATGGATGCTTTCGACTGGGTTTTCTTCTTTTTTCCCCGTGCACAATGATATTATGTTTTTTACCTGTCTATTTTACAAACAACTAGTGTACTTTTAATATAGCTGTCCACCTGATCTTAAAATCATCAGTAATTATTTTGCCAAAGAGTAAACACGTATCTGTACTAAAGTGAAAGACAGATGTTCGTGTACAGTATTAATAAGATAAATAACTAACCATTTTTATTAATATACATTGTAACTGAAACAAAAGGTTTAATAACGTACCCTTTAATCATTTTTAGAATGAATTGCTATCTATTAATTTCTGTTCTTATGACATCTTCAGTTTGTAGAAATATTTCTACATTCTGAAGAAATATTTTTGGCTTAATACAAAAATGAATAAAGGTTACTTTATTAAAAATATTGTTCCACTTAAAACATTAGTAACCCTAACTTTTGGACTGAAATATACATTTAATGTAGATTAACATATAACATAAAACAAAATGCTACTGGCTCACTGATCACAGTTTCTCAAAAACGTTTGAGGTTCAAGACATTGAAACACAAATATTCTTCATATCCTCTACTTGCGTACAGCATCAAGCAATAGTTGTCCACAGTGCTGGCTCAACTTACCAAATGAGTTGACCACAACCTGATGTTCCCTCATCTCACTCGCATCATGATCATCTCTCCCATCCAAGCACCAACACACTCATTAAGGCTCATATCGTCTGCTGGCTCAACTTACCAAATGAGTTGACCACAACCTGATGTTCCCTCATCTCACTCGCATCATGATCATCTCTCCCATCCAAGCACCAACACACTCATTAAGACTCATATCGTCTGCTGGCTCAACTTACCAAATGAGTTGACCACAACCTGATGTTCCCTCATCTCACTCGCATCATGATCATCTCTCCCATCCAAGCACCAACACACTCATTAAGACTCATATCGTCTGCTGGCTCAACTTACCAAATGAGTTGACCACAACCTGATGTTCCCTCATCTCACTCGCATCATGATCATCTCTCCCATCCAAGCACCAACACACTCATTAAGGCTCATATCGTCTGCTGGCTCAACTTACCAAATGAGTTGACCACAACCTGATGTTCCCTCATCTCACTCGCATCATGATCATCTCTCCCATCCAAGCACCAACACACTCATTAAGACTCATATCGTCTGCTGGCTCAACTTACCAAATGAGTTGACCACAACCTGATGTTCCCTCATCTCTCTCGCATCATGATCATCTCTCCCATCCAAGCACCAACACACTCATTAAGGCTCATATCGTCTGCTGGCTCAACTTACCAAAGGGCTCATATCGTCCGTTTCATTATTCTTGCTGCTCTTCAAGCCCATTCAAGCTATTCACATAAGTCACGTTTTTCTTCACCTTTGATCCAATAATTACTGTTCTTGCCAGTTAGTTTGCCATCCAGCTGGGTAATTAGTAATAATATATAAAAGGTAAAGCCCTCACTCAGCTATCAGTGTACTTCCGATACACTAGAAAGGCGAAACAGCTTCTTAGGATGTCAATTAGGAAAATAAATTGGTTCTCATGATCGCCTTCGTACTTCCTCTATTGAAAAGTTTAATCAAATAGCTGATTAAAATAAAAATTAATTATATATTGAAACATATGGGTCAGGAAATAAAGTACTAAAAACGGCCAAACCCCGACAAATGTTGTGCAACAGGACGGATCAAAATGCGGGTTTTTTGCATTTGCTTCCGGAACGTATCAGGCCACTTTGTGTCGTGTACGTTTTGAAAATTGCATCACTGCATCGAAAATGCATTCTTAAAAGTAAATTTTTGATTAATTAAGGAAACATTCTTATCTTGGCCAGATAAGAATCTTGGCGAAATTCGAATGATTCGAAATGTCGTACCCAGGGGGGGGGGGGTTCGAGTCGTGGAATTCAGATATGATGTTGAAATTCACCCCTGTGAATCTGGAGGTCCGGAAACTATCTAGAACGTCATCCCTAGGAGTTCTACGAAATCGGTCGAGTTTGTGAAAAATATACAGAAACCACCGGGTTTCAGTAAGGATGCTCGCATCAGGTACTCCGGGGAAGGTTTCCTTCCCTTTCCTTTTATGTCTTTTTCACGCAGTAAAACACAGGCAGTCAGCTAGTAACTTAGTATAATCTAGTTACTATAACTAGATTATACTAAGTTATATAACTTAGTATAATCTAGTTATATAACTATAATTATATAACTATATATAATCAGAAATGTTAATTGTTTCATCTTGTACGCTTTAATTACAATATTTGCTAGTCTCAATGATAAGTAGTATAACATTCAAGATCTGCCTTCGTAGAGGTTGGACGCACGTGTCTCACCGAGGTTCATCACACCCTGGATCGTGATCTTGAATTAATAGTTCCCGTGGTGCTGACGAGAGGGGGCGGTGCGCTACGGACACGCTGCTAGTGTTAATGGGGGTATGTCATTTGGCCAGCAATTATGCTGATTACAAAGCAGTAGGTACCGCCACGACGCGACACCTGCGGAACCATGGACTCGATTTACTATGGAACGGAATCTGTCTGCAATAACCTCTATAGAGAGAACACGGAATGCATCATAGATACAATTATTAACTGAAGATAAAACTAAGGATAACTCTCTTTTTGGAGGACTTTGGATCTTCTTGGCTTTACATACATGTTTTCTTTGATACTGTAACATTCTGTGACAGTACTGAGAGATAAACACTTTTCCTGACTTTAGCCATTCGTCTTATGGCACCATCCCATTTCATAATTTCTATAACTGTGAGCATCAATGAAGTAATTTCTTCGCATCTTTCCGTCTTCAGCATAAGTTTCACGGCACCAAACCAATTCAAAATTACTACTACTAACATTAATCTCATGACGCCGACTCATTTTAAAATGACTACGCATACAATCATCAATGAAATGGATGATGCGTCTTCTTGACTTCAGCAATGTTCTCATAACACTATCCATTTCGAAATAGCTACGCCTAAAAACACGAATGAAGTAATTTCTTGCGTCTTTCCGATTTCAGCAATGATCTCATAGCACCATCCCATTTCTAAATTGCTAAGCCTGTAAGCACTAATGAAGTATTTTCTTGCGTCTTCCCGACTTCAGCAATGATCTCATAGCACCATCCCATTTCAAAATTGCCATGCCTGCAATAATTAATGAAGTAATTGCTTCAGTTCATATGAGATCTACATTTTATTTTTTGACAAATAAGTTTTAATTGCAGCACTCCCACTTCTCTTATTAGTGCATAAAGTCTTAAAGCATCGGATACTTCTTATAAAAAAATGTTTCATCTATGATTGTGATCTGTTTCAGTTTTTATGATATTTTAGGACAATTTTCAAATATAATTACAGTATTGAGTTTGGAACTTTAGATCGCCGTCCTTTATTGATTTTTAGAAAAGTACACGATTCCTAGGCTTTGAAACTTTTAAAAATACATGAACCAGGAGTATAAAAGCCTTTAAAAACTTTCCTTTTGTGTCTTTTTCTCGCAGTGAAACACGGGCAGTCAGCTAGTAACTTAGTATAAATGAACTAGATATAATTCAATTTGGCAGATTGATTAAACAGAAAATAAAAAAAGAACATTCCTTCAGTGAAGTGAGTTAGATAAGTATATTATTCTTCGAAGTTAAATAGTTAATAGGAGTTACTAATATAAATTTTCCAAAACAAACTAATATGATTTGTGAAATAAATAGCCATCAAGAGAAAATGAACATTATTTTGTGTTTCAATTATGACTTAAAATGATGGTTTTAAATTACATTTTAGAATTGAGTTACGTTCAACCTGAAATAACTGGAATGACCTTCTTCTCAAGCCACCTCAAGGAGAATTTCCTTTGCCACCTTGCGGAACGTCTTGAGGTGTCCCAGGGGTCGCCCAACCAGTCTCTCAGAATTTGGTGCACCTTATAATGGGCCGACCGCGTCATATAGCTTAATTCCTTCTCCTTTCTTTTTAATTCTAAGAAAAGTATTTACAATCGAACCTTTGTCTGGCGGGCAGTTTTTTGGCAGTAAGCAAGGTCGTTGCGACGTCTCGAGTGGTTCTTTTTTTGTCTCTCGGCAATTTGACCAAAGATAGCGAGCAGAGCAGCAGGCAGGTCCTCCAGCACCAGCTTCTGACAATTCATCAATGGTTTTGGGTCTTTCCCTGGCAGAGCAATAAGACCGTTAAATACTTTGGACTTCCGCGGCTCGTGTTTTTAGTTCTATAATAACTGTTCTGTCTCGTAACCGATGATGGTGATCAAATACTTTACAAATGAAAGAGCTGCATTTCTATATGAAACCTTTGATGGTTTAATTTGGTTTAAGTTCATTAATTCATCATTTATTAAAATTTACAACATTCCCATACACTAAATTGACATTGTTTTTACTTTCTTAGTTATTTATTTCTTTAATTAATCATCATATCTGATAACAGCTAAGGCGTGCTCTCTTTATAATATCAGATTGAAGTGTTTGGCTGAAAGATAAACAGTTTGTAAATCAATCACCAAAATCATCCACTATATTATTTATTGTTTCCTATGAAAAAGTCAAGATTGTCGACGAGATCGTCAAAGCCGTGAAACGCCATGATCTCCTCCTCACTTCTAATAATAACGTTGTTCATGGTGCACTACTTAACCACTGGTATTTCCCAGTGACCATTAAAGTCCCTCATTGTAAAATTTAACCATTCTACTGCTCCAACCTCTAACTTTGGTAAAGTTTTTTCCATGATAATTGCTGTAACACCATTTCTGTCGAAAGGTCTTTCATGGATCATTGTATGTTTATGGTTTTTACGATACAGTTCAGATATTACCCTCGACTAAAATGTAATGCTCTCTTTATGGACATAACGACTATGTTGCTTCATTCGAACATGTGCTGTTACATTTCATTGTTATTGTTTTTATGCGATACTAACAACCATGCTCTCTACATCTAATTGGTTTCATTTATTGATTGTCACTTACCAATATGATAAAATAGTCGAGATTAGAGCGGGCAACGTAATGAATTGTCGAGGAATGTAAAAATATGTCGACAAACGTAGGAATTAATTCGAAATTTGCATTGGTAAATAAAGAGGCGCGAAAACCGTCGAATGGAATGAGTCTCACTTTATCCTCGGGCAAGTTCCTTTGCGAGTCACAAACTTGCAATTATACGTCATTAGCTGATATCCCAGACGATAACCATCATTCTGATAACCATGGGATAGAAATTAGACCTCGTGCATCCGGAGTCAGTGGAGCGGCGTTTTTATTTTACCTTCACCCACAATATGAAGAACACGAACTAAACATTCGTTAAAACGTATGGTACGATGAACTATAAATGGTGGGAATTGATCACATGGAGGACTATTTCTTTTCCAAAAGTGTATAATATCCTCCTTTATTATCGTTGTCACTAACATCTATTATACCTGCCTTGTTTATGTAAATGCGCTCTAAAATTCATTCATGCAATGGTGTCATTGTTTCAGTTAAGAAAAGTATTTCATATGCTGTATGTCATAAATGCTGAAAAGTGATTGATTCGATGAAAACTCTGATTTAATACTGTAGTTTTTCTCGACGTTTAACACCTTATAAAAGAGACAGGGAAAGAAAATATGCTTTTAAATGTATTATCATATTTATTTAAAATAGGCCTAGAATCTTATGCACTCTTTAGTTCTTAAACAATTTAAAGGGTGGTATTTGTTATAATGATTTTTATTGTATTCTTTATAAAATGTTCATAATGTTCTTTAAAGTAACTAGAACAGCATTATGCAACTGATTCTACCTGCGCATGTATTTTAGTTGAACTTTGATATATATTGGACACTGAAATCCTTAATTTGTGTCTGGTGTGAAATTCTGATTTTCTTCAGAACCTCCTCGGTAAACTAGCTTAAGTGTTTTTAAAACTGTTTCCGTAATATACATATTAAACAAATTAAAATGAAACATAATTATAAGTAAACATTTGTTGACAAATCACCAAAAGTGATATTTTAACCTCGGTTCTTACAAGGGCCTTCTGAAAAGAACATATAGATCCATATTGATGTCAGTAGTGATTTAATCTTTTTGGCTTGCAACTAAGAAATGACAAGAAAATGTGCCTTACGAGCCATTTTAAAGGCTAAATCTGAGATGCAATAGAAAGGCGGCGCCGAGTAACCTTTGGCTCAGGCAAAGAGCACATTTACGTTGCAGGGTTATCGATGCAGAATCGCACGAGTTGATTTCCACACAGCTGGCCGGGCGAGACTGAGACGAAAGAGTAGTGTGGGAAAACTGCCGCTTTGAGAATGGATCTGACGCATTTGCTCTAAATTAATGTAAACAATTCCAAAAATCTATTCTTAGTTTTATAAACATAATATTATTCTCCATAGATTTGCTGAGTTTCGTGTGTTTTTGGCTTTTTCCATAAAAATTATTAATTTTCAATCGTAAGATCATTAGTAGTTATAACATTATTTGTATTGTTTTGTAACAGCATTTTTCCACGTTGGAATCATAAAGGTAGCTAGGAGAACAACTTAATTGTATTCTAGTTACCGCGGGAATCATTTCCTCAACTACTCCGACATCAACAGAAAATACTCGCTTACCCTCAATGTTTTTCCTAGTGCAGTAACAAACTGTTTGTGAGTTGTCATTCAACGCTTTCTTTTTGTACCACAGCATCTAAAATATTATGTTGGGCCACTTAAATTAATCTAAATGGTGGGTTGTGGAGGGACCAACTAAAAAGGGGCGTGTCCTCTGAAAAAAGCTACCAAGTCCATCAAAGCTTTAAAGAGGAGAACAAGATGAGCTAAGCCTAGAACGAGGACATGAGACGAGATGGATTTGTGTGGGAGCTAAGGCGAGAAAGCAGTCAGCTCTTTACAGAAATAAAAAAGTAAACATATTGCATCAAGTACGTCCTGTAAAACATGTTGAAATGAAACTTATCAGCTAAAATTAATGTGAAAAATATAGCTAAAGCCACTGCAGCAAGTACTGTGCAGTACAATCCCTACACTAAACTTGTTAAAATTGAACTGATAACTGAGGTTACGTTATCAGGTTGATTGCATATATGTCGGACACAGGAATAAAAAATCACTACTTTATAATTTGGTAGTGGATCATTTTTAGTCTACATCTACTTTGATCACAAAAGTCCCGCAAATATTCAAGACAGCAACCATCCCCTGTATCATGACAGAAGCCGTAATGGTAGAGCTCGCTCAGCACGTAACGTACTGTAATGCGAGCTGCCACTAATGGTTCGCGACCACAACAGATTGCTCTGATGGCTGCGGCTTGTGACTGCGACGCTTGTTTTTGCACACCGTGTTAATGACGTTCCATCTGGACTCTAATGTTCACCCAGGGCACTCGTACTTGGTACGTGATAGGTTCGTAACCTCCATCAGAACAGAATCGATTTCCAACTATTATTACGCCACATGTCGAGATATTTCGTCAGCTCTCCATGCTATGTGCTTGCAGGGTCTTTGTCTGCGTTATTTTCAGCCTTCTTTCTGCTTACATTCAAGTTTAAATCTCTTCGGTAATGAGGGGAAATTATACAAACACCCCAAGTGAACTCACTTGATATATGATGTTTTGTTTTCGTAATTTCACCATCGTCATTACATAATTATCGTCATTTTCTCCTAATGTTACTTCACAATCGTCCTTGCCGCTTACGACAAATATCATTGTATTTTCATTGACTGTAATCCTCTAGCTATATGTTGGATGATTGGGATCAATCTGGGCCTCTTTAATCAGATGGAGTTTCTGATCATTCCGTGACGATGGCGAATAGACTGTACTTTCTTCTCTCTTATTAATAGAAACAAGAGCAACACTGTATTAGAGTTTTTTTTTTCAATTAAAAAATATCAGAAAGTATTTGTACATGTATAACTATTTGATAACATCCCGCAAGAGAGTGGTATGTGGTAGCCACCAAAGCTGTGCAATTTTTCAAAATGAACTTTTCCCCAGAGACTGAATTAAGGTTGGAGGGAACTGGTCACATAAATAACAGGTGGGCAGTATTAATAACAGCTGACGTGGTCCATCGCTGGCCGCCACACTACATTTGGATTTCTTTTAATTATGGGCTGAACCGCGGCCACTGTCGGGTCAGTGACTTCGCGCCACGCCACTGCCACCGCCTGCCCCCGGCTATCTGCGCTGCGGCTACTCTCCCGTTATCTCTCTACGCAACAAACTCGCGTAAAGGGTGATTTGACATCTTCCACACTCCGGCTTTATTTACATTTAAATAGAATTGTACAAAAATATTATTAAAAAAAAAATAATATCTTTCTCTGTTTTATAGTTAGGGTTGCCATAAATGTCCATAGTAAAATACGGACACCGGATATACTTCGGGGTCTGGTGGGAGGGGGAGGGGTTATTTTGAAAAGTTTCTTATGAATGTTATTATATATGATTCGGATTGTTAATTGGGAAAATAATTAACGAATTAGTGATATATAATATTAATATTACAACTGTATTTTAATTAAAAATTACAGAATAATACAATAGGGCCTATTAACAGACATTTTTTTTCTTTAGAAAAGTGATTCGTTAAGTTTAAGTTAACTCGGCAGAATTCAATAAATTGTCATAATTGTTCAGGCATCTCTTGTGCTAGTTACACTGGTATACTGGCTGAAGGCAATACTAATGATATTTTTCTGACATGTCATTGTTAACTTTTTGATGCTCAGAACAGCTTTGCCCTTCTCCACTGACAGTCTAATTCGATCGGGAGTTAGTTAATTCTTTTTCATTAGAATAAAACTCGTTCAACTGGTACTGAAGGTCTGAGTAGAGAAAGAGCAAACTCCAACAATCTTTAAAAATGTTCACACTTATTTTCAGCTAGTTTCAAGAGTTGAAAACTTCTTTTTCAATAGAGGGAGATGTATGGTACATAATACTAGAGCATAGTATGGGAAACATTACACAACCTCTCACGAGTAACGATTGAAGATTGCCCGAAGTAATAGTAATACAATTACTTCAATATTTGTATTTTTTACAATATTAAATATTAAAAATATTATATACTTTTAATGTTAATAGAACGAAAAATTTGAACATTAAACCGATTTTTTTCTTTTTACGGTACGGACACGGACATTGAATGTAAAATACAAACAGTCCAGACAAAATACGGACGTATACAACCGTATCTATAGTAGTTCTAAAATTATAATAGTTTACTCCTAGAACAAGTGTTGTCGTCCGTTCTATGTTATTAATTTCCACACATATTGCTAAGAAGGTCTAAACCCATTCAGTATGGAGGTGATCTGTACCCTCGATTCAGCTATTTCATTGTGCACGAAAAACACTGACTTAGTGAAACTTATTCAAGAGGTAGTTTATTATTGTAAATCTACCTTATATATTGTTTTAACTCCATGCTTAGAACTTTCGTTTAGATAGGATATTTTGAGTGATTTAAAGAGAACCCACAGAGAAAAAAGGAACAGATGTCGCTTTCTTATGGCTGTAGCGAACGTCTCCATGGCAGTTTTATATAGATTACAACTAATATACATCGTTATGCAACAGTAATAATTACAACATTCATCTTATAGGAATGGGAGGGGAATAAGGGAGGGACTGTCCTGTCACTGCCATCGCGTGGGAAACAGGAGAAATAACTGCTCGACACACATTCAGCACACAATTGGATGTAATCCCTGTTTCTTTCTACTCTGTGGAGAAACAGACAAATTTCATTTCATGGCTATTCTAACTATCATGCAGTAATTGTAATTTGTTTAACAAGAGAACATAGGCAATGAGATTTTTTAAGCATTATGTAATTTTAATCGTCACACGTGGAAGTGCCATGATTATTTTATGCGAAGTGGAACCGATGAATAAGCCGAATAATAAATAAATTGTTTTTGCTCTATCTTTTCACATGTTGTAATCTTAGTTGATTATTGTTTATTGCATTTACTATGACTTGGCTAATGCGTGTATATATGTTTACTGGCTTAATAAACGATTTGATTTTCTACTCCTACCAGCCTCTTGCACTTTAATGATTTGTGACGAATGTGTGACCACTTAAATTATTTAATTTTTTTGTTTTTTTGTCAGAATGATATTATTTGGGATGTACCTAAGATCACACTGCCACTCTTAGAGCTGCCAAGAAACAGGTTTGAACATTATTTTAATATGTTGGCTGACAGTTGTCACAGCGGCTACAACTTATTCATGATTAGTATTGACATTGATGTTATAAGCACACAGATATGTTTATCATCCAATGCTAAGTTTTGTGTTTAACGGTTTTTTGGTTCTATGCTCGGTCCACTTAATACCGACACGGAGTCCGCTCAACGGTTGATATCGGCGTGGACACTACTAGAGAAGTTCCTAGTGTACATTTTGAATGGTCATCAGTTGACGTAGGGGAGATATTGTGTAGTGGAGATAAGTTAGTATTACGCTTGTCAATTAGCTGAAAATCAGATCAAGACTACGTGGTTCGGATTCCACGTAAAGCGGTAGGTCCTTAGTTACCCTGGCTATTGGTCTATTAGTAAATAGCCCTTTCTAAGGAACAGTCGAACTTAGTTAGAAACCAGACTACACTCATCCTACACTCATATATTCGCCTTAAAATACGCACAACGTTGTGTCGGCGTCTCATATGTAATTGTCTCATATGTAAGAATGTCCATTGTGGAGCGCTAATCTAGTCCCAAGTAAATGTAATGACGTTTAAAACTGCTGTAGTACCAGACCTCAGTAACCAAATTAAATAAGATATCTATTTGTAAATAATAATATATTCATATGTATTATTTAATTTGACAGTTGAAACTACCTTTCTACTTCTTAGAGTTCAGGATCTGTGATTGTTATCAGATCATTTTACATTTTGTTGTCAACTCACTTTTAGTCTTGTCTGGCTGACTTGTAGAGGCTTATTATGCTGAAAAGATCAGTCGATATCAAGTATTTAGAGTAGATTTTAAATACCTTTACAGAATTTTGTGAAAAAATATTAAAACCAATATTAACACAGGTTGACTGCCATGAGTAGTACATTGGTACTCACTGAAACATGTCTGTGGGCCATGAGTATCAATATGGTACTCATTAATTTGTGAAAACAGCTGACTAAAAACAAATTTAAATATAAAAAAAATGAAGTTGTAAGAAAAAAACAAGGTTCATATTACTGATGAATGGTAATTTTATTTTATTTAAATCTTAACAAGGAAAATTTGGATAAATGTTGACTAGTTTAGTGGAAAAACTAATAAAAAAGTTATTTTGGAAATAGTTTAAGTTTTTTAGTTGGACTAATATTGTTGATGTGTGCTGGCTTTATTATTATTGACGTGATTTAATTTATGTAGTATATATATATATATATATGGAATGTAATAATGATGAGTATATACTTAAGTTGTTATATAAAGGTTTATACGGTGAATAAGCGAAGAAAACAGTGACATTACCTGATAGTGTATTACAACTGTTTAAAGAAACAATATTGGTATTTTGTTGCTTCCACCAACTTAAAATATTACACTTTTACATAAAATAAAAATGTTATTTCTCTATATATTTGAAAGTGCAGTTAATTCAAGACTGCTAACTGAGGCCATGATTACTACTTTAGTACTCGGTTCACAGCGAGAGGCCAAGAGTACTACTTTAGTACTCGGTTCACAGCGAGAGGGCACGAGGACTACTTTAGTACTCGGTTCACAGCGAGAGGCCACGAGTACTACTTTAGAACTCGCTTCACAGCGAGAGGCCACGAGTACTACTTTAGTACTCGGTTCACATCGAGAGGCCACGAGTACTACTTTAGTACTTGGTTCACAGCGAGAGGCCACGAGTACTACTTTAGTACTCGGTTCACATCGAGAGGCCACGAGTACTACTTTAGTACTTGGTTCACAGCGAGAGGCCACGAGTACTACTTTAGTACTCGGTTCACAGCGAGAGGCCACGAGTACTACTTTAGTACTCGATTCACATCGAGAGGCCACGAGTACTACTTTAGTACTCGGTTCACATCGAGAGGCCACGAGTACTACTTTAGTACTCGGTTCACAGCGAGAGGCCACGAGTACTACTTTAGAACTCGCTTCACAGCGAGAGGCCACGAGTACTACTTTAGAACTCGGTTCACATCGAGAGGCCACGAGTACTACTTTAGTACTCAGTTCACATCGAGAGGCCACGAGTACTACTTTAGTACTTGGTTCACAGCGAGAGGCCACGAGTACTACTTTAGTACTCAGTTCACATCGAGAGGCCACGAGTACTACTTTAGTACTCCGTTCACAGCGAGAGGCCACGAGTACTACTTTAGTACTCAGTTCACATCGAGAGGCCACGAGTACTACTTTAGTACTTGGTTCACAGCGAGAGGCCACGAGTACTACTTTAGTACTCGGTTCACATCGAGAGGCCAAGAGTACTACTTTAGTACTTGGTTCACAGCGAGAGGCCACGAGTACTACTTTAGTACTCGGTTCACATCGAGAGGCCACGAGTACTACTTTAGTACTCGGTTCACATCGAGAGGCCAAGAGTACTACTTTAGTACTCGGTTCACATCGAGAGGCCAAGAGTACTACTTTAGTACTTGGTTCACAGCGAGAGGCCATGAGTACTACTTTAGTACTCGGTTCACATCGAGAGGCCACGAGTACTACTTTAGTACTTGGTTCACAGCGAGAGGCCACGAGTACTACTTTAGTACTCGGTTCACATCGAGAGGCCACGAGTACTACTTTAGTACTCGGTTCACATCGAGAGGCCACGAGTACTACTTTAGTACTCGGTTCACAGCGAGAGGCCACGAGTACTACTTTAGAACTCGCTTCACAGCGAGAGGCCACGAGTACTACTTTAGTACTCGGTTCACATCGAGAGGCCACGAGTACTACTTTAGTACTCAGTTCACATCGAGAGGCCACGAGTACTACTTTAGTACTTGGTTCACAGCGAGAGGCCACGAGTACTACTTTAGTACTCAGTTCACATCGAGAGGCCACGAGTACTACTTTAGTACTCAGTTCACAGCGAGAGGCCACGAGTACTACTTTAGTACTCAGTTCACATCGAGAGGCCACGAGTACTACTTTAGTACTTGGTTCACAGCGAGAGGCCACGAGTACTACTTTAGTACTCGGTTCACATCGAGAGGCCAAGAGTACTACTTTAGTACTTGGTTCACAGCGAGAGGCCACGAGTACTACTTTAGTACTCGGTTCACATCGAGAGGCCAAGAGTACTACTTTAGTACTCGGTTCACATCGAGAGGCCAAGAGTACTACTTTAGTACTTGGTTCATAGCGAGAGGCCATGAGTACTACTTTAGTACTCGGTTCACATCGAGAGGCCACGAGTACTACTTTAGTACTCAGTTCACATCGAGAGGCCAAGAGTACTACTTTAGTACTTGGTTCACAGCGAGAGGCCACGAGTACTACTTTAGTACTCGGTTCACATCGAGAGGCCATGAGTAACTTACTACTTTAGTACTCGGTTCACAGCGAGAGGCCACGAGTACTACTTTAGTACTCGGTTCACAGCGAGAGGCCATGATTACTACTTTAGTACTCGGTTCACATCGAGAGGCCTCGAGTACTACTTTAGTACTCGGTTCACATCGAGAGGCCATGAGTAACTTACTACTTTAGTACTCGGTTCACAGCGAGAGGCCACGAGTACTACTTTAGTACTCGGTTCACAGCGAGAGGCCATGAGTACTACTTTAGTACTTGGTTCACAGCGAGAGGCCACGAGTACTACTTTAGTACTCGGTTCACAGCGAGAGGCCACGAGTACTACTTTAGTACTCGGTTCACATCGAGAGGCCATGAGTAACTTACTACTTTAGTACTCGGTTCACAGCGAGAGGCCACGAGTACTACTTTAGTACTCGGTTCACAGCGAGAGGCCATGAGTACTACTTTAGTACTTGGTTCACAGCGAGAGGCCACGAGTACTACTTTAGAACTCGCTTCACAGCGAGAGGCCACGAGTACTACTTTAGTACTCGGTTCACATCGAGAGGCCACGAGTACTACTTTAGTACTCAGTTCACATCGAGAGGCCACGAGTACTACTTTAGTACTTGGTTCACAGCGAGAGGCCACGAGTACTACTTTAGTACTCAGTTCACATCGAGAGGCCACGAGTACTACTTTAGTACTCAGTTCACAGCGAGAGGCCACGAGTACTACTTTAGTACTCAGTTCACATCGAGAGGCCACGAGTACTACTTTAGTACTTGGTTCACAGCGAGAGGCCACGAGTACTACTTTAGTACTCGGTTCACATCGAGAGGCCAAGAGTACTACTTTAGTACTTGGTTCACAGCGAGAGGCCACGAGTACTACTTTAGTACTTGGTTCACAGCGAGAGGCCACGAGTACTACTTTAGTACTCGGTTCACAGCGAGAGGCCACGAGTACTACTTTAGTATTTGGTTCACAGCCAGAGGCCACGAGTACTACTTTAGTACTCGGTTCACATCGAGAGGCCAAGAGTACTACTTTAGTACTCGGTTCACATCGAGAGGCCAAGAGTACTACTTTAGTACTTGGTTCACAGCGAGAGGCCATGAGTACTACTTTAGTACTCGGTTCACATCGAGAGGCCACGAGTACTACTTTAGTACTCAGTTCACATCGAGAGGCCAAGAGTACTACTTTAGTACTTGGTTCACAGCGAGAGGCCACGAGTACTACTTTAGTACTCGGTTCACATCGAGAGGCCATGAGTAACTTACTACTTTAGTACTCGGTTCACAGCGAGAGGCCACGAGTACTACTTTAGTACTCGGTTCACAGCGAGAGGCCATGATTACTACTTCAGTACTCGGTTCACATCGAGAGGCCACGAGTACTACTTTAGTACTCGGTTCACATCGAGAGGCCATGAGTAACTTACTACTTTAGTACTCGGTTCACAGCGAGAGGCCACGAGTACTACTTTAGTACTCGGTTCACAGCGAGAGGCCATGAGTACTACTTTAGTACTTGGTTCACAGCGAGAGGCCACGAGTACTACTTTAGTACTCGGTTCACAGCGAGAGGCCACGAGTACTACTTTAGTACTCGGTTCACATCGAGAGGCCATGAGTAACTTACTACTTTAGTACTCGGTTCACAGCGAGAGGCCACGAGTACTACTTTAGTACTCGGTTCACATCGAGAGGCCATGAGTAACTTACTACTTTAGTACTCGGTTCACAGCGAGAGGCCACGAGTACTACTTTAGTACTCGGTTCACATCGAGAGGCCACGAGTACTACTTTAGTACTCGGTTCACATCGAGAGGCCATGAGTAACTTACTACTTTAGTACTCGGTTCACAGCGAGAGGCCATGAGTACAACTTTAGTACTCGGTTCATAGCGAGAGGCCATGAGTACTACTTTAGTACTCGGTTCACAGCGAGAGGCCACGAGTACTACTTTATTACTCGGTTCACAGCGAGAGGCCATGAGTACTACTTTAGTACTCAGTTCACAGCGAGAGGCCATGAGTACTACTTTAGTACTCAGTTCACAGCGAGAGGCCACGAGTACTACTTTAGTACTCAGTTCACAGCGAGAGGCCACGAGTACTACTTTAGTACTCAGTTCACAGCGAGAGGCCACGAGTACTACTTTAGTACTCGGTTCACATCGAGAGGCCAAGAGTACTACTTTAGTACTTGGTTCACAGCGAGAGGCCACGAGTACTACTTTAGTACTCGGTTCACATCAAGAGGCCACGAGTACTACTTTAGTACTCGGTTCACATCGAGAGGCCAAGAGTACTACTTTAGTACTCGGTTCACATCGAGAGGCCAAGAGTACTACTTTAGTACTTGGTTCACAGCGAGAGGCCACGAGTACTACTTTAGTACTCGGTTCACATCGAGAGGCCACGAGTACTACTTTAGTACTCAGTTCACATCGAGAGGCCAAGAGTACTACTTTAGTACTTGGTTCACAGCGAGAGGCCACGAGTACTACTTTAGTACTCGGTTCACATCGAGAGGCCATGAGTAACTTACTACTTTAGTACTCGGTTCACAGCGAGAGGCCACGAGTACTACTTTAGTATTCGGTTCACAGCGAGAGGCCATGATTACTACTTTAGTACTCGGTTCACATCGAGAGGCCACGAGTACTACTTTAGTACTCGGTTGACATCGAGAGGCCATGAGTAACTTACTACTTTAGTACTCGGTTTACAGCGAGAGGCCACGAGTACTACTTTAGTACTCGGTTCACAGCGAGAGGCCATGAGTACTACTTTAGTACTTGGTTCACAGCGAGAGGCCACGAGTACTACTTTAGTACTCGGTTCACAGCGAGAGGCCACGAGTACTACTTTAGTACTCAGTTCACAGCGAGAGGCCACGAGTACTACTTTAGTACTCGGTTCACAGCGAGAGGCCACGAGTACTACTTTAGTACTCGGTTCACATCGAGAGGCCATGAGTAACTTACTACTTTAGTACTCGGTTCACAGCGAGAGGCCCTGAGTACAACTTTAGTACTCGGTTCATAGCGAGAGGCCACGAGTACTACTTTAGTACTCGGTTCACAGCGAGAGGCCACGAGTACTACTTTATTACTCGGTTCACAGCGAGAGGCCATGAGTACTACTTTAGTACTCAGTTCACAGCGAGAGGCCATGAGTACTACTTTAGTACTCAGTTCACAGCGAGAGGCCATGAGTACTACTTTAGTACTCAGTTCACAGCGAGAGGCCACGAGTACTACTTTAGTACTCGGTTCACATCGAGAGGCCATGAGTAACTTACTACTTTAGTACTCGGTTCACAGCGAGAGGCCACGAGTACTACTTTAGTACTCGGTTCACATCGAGAGGCCACGAGTACTACTTTAGTACTCGGTTCACATCGAGAGGCCATGAGTAACTTACTACTTTAGTACTCGGTTCACAGCGAGAGGCCATGAGTACAACTTTAGTACTCGGTTCATAGCGAGAGGCCATGAGTACTACTTTAGTACTCGGTTCACAGCGAGAGGCCACGAGTACTACTTTATTACTCGGTTCACAGCGAGAGGCCATGAGTACTACTTTAGTACTCAGTTCACAGCGAGAGGCCATGAGTACTACTTTAGTACTCAGTTCACAGCGAGAGGCCATGAGTACTACTTTAGTACTCAGTTCACAGCGAGAGGCCACGAGTACTACTTTAGTACTCAGTTCACATCGAGAGGCCACGAGTACTACTTTAGTACTCAGTTCACAGCGAGAGGCCACGAGTACTACTTTAGTACTCGGTTCACATCGAGAGGCCAAGAGTACTACTTTAGTACTTGGTTCACAGCGAGAGGCCACGAGTACTACTTTAGTACTCGGTTCACATCGAGAGGCCACGAGTACTACTTTAGTACTCGGTTCACATCGAGAGGCCAAGAGTACTACTTTAGTACTCGGTTCACATCGAGAGGCCAAGAGTACTACTTTAGTACTTGGTTCACAGCGAGAGGCCACGAGTACTACTTTAGTACTCGGTTCACATCGAGAGGCCACGAGTACTACTTTAGTACTCAGTTCACATCGAGAGGCCAAGAGTACTACTTTAGTACTTGGTTCACAGCGAGAGGCCACGAGTACTACTTTAGTACTCGGTTCACATCGAGAGGCCATGAGTAACTTACTACTTTAGTACTCGGTTCACAGCGAGAGGCCACGAGTACTACTTTAGTATTCGGTTCACAGCGAGAGGCCATGATTACTACTTTAGTACTCGGTTCACATCGAGAGGCCACGAGTACTACTTTAGTACTCGGTTGACATCGAGAGGCCATGAGTAACTTACTACTTTAGTACTCGGTTCACAGCGAGAGGCCACGAGTACTACTTTAGTACTCGGTTCACAGCGAGAGGCCATGAGTACTACTTTAGTACTTGGTTCACAGCGAGAGGCCACGAGTACTACTTTAGTACTCGGTTCACAGCGAGAGGCCACGAGTACTACTTTAGTACTCGGTTCACATCGAGAGGCCATGAGTAACTTACTACTTTAGTACTCGGTTCACAGCGAGAGGCCACGAGTACTACTTTAGTACTCGGTTCACATCGAGAGGCCATGAGTAACTTACTACTTTAGTACTCGGTTCACAGCGAGAGGCCCTGAGTACAACTTTAGTACTCGGTTCATAGCGAGAGGCCACGAGTACTACTTTAGTACTCGGTTCACAGCGAGAGGCCACGAGTACTACTTTATTACTCGGTTCACAGCGAGAGGCCATGAGTACTACTTTAGTACTCAGTTCACAGCGAGAGGCCATGAGTACTACTTTAGTACTCAGTTCACAGCGAGAGGCCATGAGTACTACTTTAGTACTCAGTTCACAGCGAGAGGCCACGAGTACTACTTTAGTACTCAGTTCACAGCGAGAGGCCACGAGTACTACTTTAGTACTCAGTTCACAGCGAGAGGCCACGAGTACTACTTTAGTACTCAGTTCACAGCGAGAAGCCACGAGTACTACTTTAGTACTCAGTTCATAGCGAGAGGCCACGAGTACTACTTTAGTACTCAGTTCATAGCGAGAGGCCATGAGTACCAAATCGGTAGTCCTATTATTTTATTGGATAATTATAAAATACTTGCTAAAACTTCATTAGTAGATAATTTTAAAGCACAATACAAAAGGGAAAAAATATCCCTGGCACCAGTGGTCAGGTACCTTATTCTGGTGTGGCAGCCAACCTGTTAAGAACGCAAAAAAACTTAATATCAACTACAGTGTCGTCATTGGCGATTCAAGCTTACTTCTGGATGTTCGCCGTTTGAAGATGCTAAATTTCCCCAGCGCTGTGTCCGATCCAGTAAGTAGCAATCAAATATGGCCGCCTCCCGCTATACAAATAAGCAGATACTGTTGTTGGTGTCGTCCCCACCTAAGGAAAGTCGTGAGCTCCATTCATCAACTATTGATGGCCTTGGTTTGCGTAGATATACCTTTCCCAGCAATCTTGTTGCCATAAAATAGGAACTGCAGCAACAAGGAGCTAAACTGAAATAATGGAGTTTTAAAATTGTCGAACGGTTTACAGGGAAGAGAGGTTATGTTGATATTGGAACACGCCAAGTGTGTTTGTAAGACGAACTAGTCAGAAACAGAGTTACCAAGCGTATGTGACTTCTCTGACAAGACTGGCCTAGTGGTACTTGACAAATGTCATGTCATAGAAATGTTAACACGTATAAGCCTACACATAATTATGAGTATATAGACAAAATTGAAGTAATATTTTTACAATGATTTTGCAATACATGACTTTATTTGTAACACAAAAAATAAATAAACAAGTTTTTATTAAGTGTGTACAATCATATTGAGTTTTTCAGAAGTGTCCTCAGATATTAATGATGTGTTCTCTATGTAATATTCTATTTATGGCCCAGTCATGCTCTTTGTTGCTGTATACAAACGTATCGTAGACGTAGTGTCTATATCCATTGATTTTATATGATCAAGGCTAAGACGAATGCAATTTTTACAGATTTTTCACAGATAAACAGACCTTAATTTTTTTTATTTTCGTAAACAGCTATATTTTCACTTTGTATGCAATTATTTTCAGTACATTTGTTGTGTTCGATAATTCGTCGAGTGAAAAAGCTGTCAATTTATCAAGTTCATGCACTTTTTGGGAAGTTATCATAACGTAACTCCGAACTCTTGATCTTTTTGGACCTTCAATTCCTGAAATGATTCATTATGAGAATCCTTTAGTCTTATTTTGTTCTGTATGTTTTATTTAGCAAAAACAAAACAAACCATCTCAAAACTGCTATCAAAGGTTTAACGATATTTTAACAACACCAAATGTGTTTTACAAATAAAAATGTAATGTTTGTCAGCTTACACTGTAAGATGTGTGTAACATGTGTGCTGCGCGACCCACAAACACTCTTTCGTGCTAAAAACAACCTTTAGCCGGATGAGCGGGATGGCCGATTGGAAGGTGAGCTCGTTTAACGGGTAATCGAGTAAAACAAACGCCGTAAATCGATTGGTCGTGTGCGGCCAGTCGGGAGCACGGCGGTGCACGCACACACGTGACGGGCGTGTCTATTCAAGTCAGGACCTGCCGGCTCGTCTGACACACTCCAGTGAGGAAGGGTGAATCTAGAAGACCTGTCAGAACTAAAAACTCGATAGTCCTGTGCATGCATACCAGCGTTAGCTAATACTAAGAACACCCAACCCATCTAGGAAAATTGAAACATTCAAAACCCGCGTCGGGAAAAAAGCAAAATCAAACACTTTTTTTACGTTTTGAAGTGGCGACAATTTGAAAACCTGTAAGTAGTATAGAAATGAGTTTTTGAGGACGGCTTCTGCCATTCCCCAGTGTTGTTACTTCAGTGCATTTTTAATAAGCTTTTATTTATAGTAAATACTCTTTATTCATAGGTTGAAAACTGTACCTCTGTAAAATATTATTCATCTTTGGTGTGGGTTTTGTTTCACACAATTTTCCGAATATAAAAGCTTCATGTATTTTCCACATCCGTAAGTGTTATTTAGTACAAAAATCAGTTAGGACCACTTACTAAATAATAAATATCAGGGATATTCATTGTTGGCGTATTGATTTCCAGGAGTGGGAAAATGTAAGCAAACTTACATCACCGTTTTCACAAAGGATAATCTGCCATGAAATTATTAATAGGCTTATATTATGAATAATCTATTGGCTTCCAATGGTTTGCTTAGTGGCACTGTAGTCTTGATATTATCAAAACGGTTGAATGTAAATTCCCCGAGAAGTATACATATTAACGGGTCTTCCCCTTGCTCCGAAATCAACGAGGATAGACTAGTTATCGAATGTTCCGTTCTCCCGATAAATCTCATATTTTTATCCTGTTTGGAATAAATGTTCTCATCACTATATTCTCATTGTTTCAATCGTCTGCTCGATTTTAGTCCTTTCCAAAATGAACAAACAATTTGGTTCCTATTTTTCCTCTCGCCCAAAACTATATCTCTTACTTACATCTGGCAATGTTATCATTCGTGTGGTTTTAATGTTCTGTTATTGCCCTCATGTTAGAGCAAATTTCTTCTTCAGAAGATATCTCCTATGTTAACTTCTTTTTAGACACGTTATCTTCCTCCACTATATGGAAAAAATGGAGGTGTGAATTTCAGATGGATCAAGAAAACATGATGAGAAAATAAAGTACGAATTGAAGAAGTACTGAGGACAGATGGTGAAGTGATGGAAATACTGAAATTTATAAGAAGAAGAAAAATTAAACTGGTATGACATGTTATGAGAGAATGTATATATAGCCTATTTAGAACAGCTATCGAGGGAATAGTTATGGGAAAGAAAGGAAATGGAAGAAGAAGCTATTGTTTGGCGGAAGGCTGCAGCAAGACCTGCCTGAGAGCATAACACCCTTGATGGTGATGATATTTTTGCGACTTCTCCATGATATTGTGTCGATGATGGGCTCCTAAGATGAAGAAAATTTCTAGTAAAAAACCTATCAGATCAATAACTCGTTAAAATTAAATACTTTAGTTATCTCTTTTTCGACTGTTATCAGAAATTAATTGTGTTGCCTATTGCATTTACAGAATGAGACCTGACTGACAATGAACAAAGGTGGTATAAGAAATTACCATACAAATTTGGGTGAGTCCTTCTCACTTAAAATGTTTCACCTCATACAGATTTGCGCTGAATCGAATAGATAGATTGTATTTTTAAGGTCGGTACACAACAATAGGCTTACGGTTCTTAACCGTGCTCCAGTTACCGTACTTGACGAAACTCGATCCCGGTCAGTCTAGTAGCAGACCGCGGTTTATTGATTATGAAGAGATTACCAACCGGTTGTTGACAAACAGCCCCCCTCCTCCCACCCGCACCTGACCACCAACTAATTGCCTTGTTAATTGTTCCACTGAACATTCCTTTATTTGCATTCCTCCAGGTTTGGAGTGTTATTTCCGCTCACAACACGTGCTTCAAGAAATGTTTTTTTATTTACAAGGATTCCTTGTTTCTTAGACATTAGAAGTATTTACCATTAATTAGAAGTTAGGTTATGTTCTATATACAATCACAATGCCTTACCCACGTGACGTCACAAGATTTCATATAATAGTTTATTCTTTGACATAGTTTTGCTGGGTGGTCACCCCCAGTTTACCACAACTAGTAACGGACCTCTGTGTCTTGTTATGATGTACAGTTTAGTATCTAACACTAGCCATTTATTGAGTTTAGATAAGTAGTTCACATTTAAAACAATTACGTGGCATGTGGTTGTTGCGCTATTAGCATTTTCTTACGTGATATTAGTGATCGTTTAAGACCAGTGGCCCTACCCACAATTGACTGTATACAAATGATGCGTTGTAAGTTTTTAATCAATGTATTGTTTTCAGCCGAACGTCGAAAACATATGCATGTAAATCTGAAAATGCATTTAGATTTTTTATAATAAGGAACCTTTTAGATGGTTTTCAACGAAACGTCCAATTGTATACTTGACATGCATTTTTGTTTATTAACCGCTCTTCATAATCTTGTTCTTTGTACTCGCTATGAAGCTTTCCATTTTAGCCAATCAATGTATATTTTGGAGAATTGTTATTACGTATTTCCATCAAAATTATCCTAAGCTCATTTTCAAGGTATGTATGTTTTGTGCTGTAAAACATATAATTATTATGTTTCTGTCTAAACAAGTTTTACTATACTGTATAGTCAGCAATAGTATGTATTTATTATAATAATCAATATTTAAATCTCTCATGTATGAGACACTCATAAATACTATTAGAGTGCAGACTAATCTCGGAATCAATATAGCATACTCGTATATATTAACCCCAGCAGCAGCTGCCAGCCCAGGTCTGGCCTCCATATCAACTACTGAGACAGCTGATTGATGACCTTGTCACGTTGATGTACATCCTGGAACCGTTATATGATGAGTTGGTACTGTAGCCCAATCCATATCTAGATAGGTCTCTCTAAAGTCCCAGCCCAGGTCTAGCCTCTACATCTACGACTGAGACAGCTGATTGATGACCTTGTCACGTTGATGTACATTCTGGCACCGTTATATGGTGTGTTGGTACTGCAGCCCAATCTATATCTAGATAGATCTCTCCAAAGTCCCAACCCAATTCAAACCTCCATATCTACGACTGAGACAGCTGATTGATGACCTTGTCACGTTGATGTACATCCTGGCACAGTTGTGTGAGCTCCACCTAACGATGCACTGCATGTATTTAAAAATGAAGGTTATGTTGGAATATGTATTATTTTTAAAAAATGTAAATTAAATTATTCTACCCATCTTGTTTACCTTCCGGTTGAAAATCCACTATCTTGTGTAGAATACAAGTATAATGTTTTCCATTTGTAGACGTAAGGTGGGTTCTATCACCTTATGATATGCTATTTAGTGAAGGTTCAACAACCTTACGTGTGGTTTGTATTCGTAGAGGTAAGGGGAGATTGTCGGTTAGTAACCTTCCGATATGTTATTTAGTGAAGGTTCAACAACCTTACGTGTGGTTTGTATTCGTAGAGGTAAGGGGATTGGAGGGTTGGTTCATCAATTTGCTACTTAGTGAAGGTTCAACAACCTTACGTGTGGTTTGTATTCGTAGAGGTAAGGGGATTGGAGGGTTGGTTCATCAATTTGCTATTTAGTGTAGGTTCAACAACCTTACGTGTGGTTTGTATTCGTAGAGGTAAGGGGAGATTGGAGTGTCGGTTAGTAACCTTCCGATATGTTATTTAGTGAAGGTTCAACAACCTTACGTGTGGTTTGTATTCGTAGAGGTAAGGGGATTGGAGGGTTGGTTCATCAATTTGCTATTTAGTGAAGGTTCAACAACCTTACGTGTGGTTTGTATTCGTAGAGGTAAGGGGATTGGAGGGTTGGTTCATCAATTTGCTATTTAGTGTAGGTTCAACAACCTTACGTGTGGTTTGTATTCGTAGAGGTAAGGAGGTTGTAGAATAAGATCATCAATTTGCTATTTAGTGAAGGTTCAAAAACCTTACGTGTGGTTCGTATTCGTAGAGGTAAGGGGATTGGAGGGTTGGTTCATCGATTTGCTATTTAGTGAAGGTTCAACAACCTTACGTGTGATTTGTATTCGTAGATGTAAGGGGATTGGAGGGTTGGTTCATCAATTTGTTATTTAGTGATGGTTCAACAACCTTACGTGTGGTTTGAATTCTTAGAGGTAAGGAAGTTGGAGTTCGGTTAATAACCTTGTGATATGCTATTTAGTAAAGGTCCAACAACCTAACGTGTGATTTGTATTCGTAGAGGTAAGGAGGTTGGAGGGTTGGTTCATAAATTTGCTATTTAGTGAAGGTTCAACAACCTTACGTGTGGTTTGTTTTCGTAGAGGTAAGGAGGTTGGAGGTCGGTTATTAACCTTGTGATATGCTATTTAGTAAAGGTCCAACAACCTAACGTGTGATTTGTATTCGAAGAGGTAAGGAGGTTGGAGGGTTGGTTCATCAATTTGCTATTTAGTGAAGGTTCAACAACCTTACGTGTGGTTTTTATTCGTAGAGGTAAGGAGGCTGGAGATCGGTTAATAACATTGTTATATGCTATTTAGTAAAGGTTCAACAACCTTACGTGTGGTTTGTATTCGTAGAGGTAAGGAGGTTGGAGGGTTGGATCATCAATTTGCTATTTAGTGAAGGTTCAACAACCTTACGTGTGGTTTGTATTCGTAGAGCTAAGGAGGTTGAAGATCGGTTAATAACGTTGTGATATGCTATTTAGTAAAGGTCCAACAACCTAACGTGTGGTTTGTATTCGTAGAGGTAAGGAGGTTGGAGGGTTGGATCATCAATTTGCTATTTAGTGAAGGTTCAACAACCTTACGTGTGGTTTGTATTCGTAGAGGTAAGGAGGTTGGAGATCGGTTAATAACCTTCCGATATGTTATTTAGTAAAGGTTCAACAACCTTACGTGTGGTTTGTATTCGTAGAGGTAAGGGTTTTGGAGGGTTGGTTCATCAATTTGCTGTTTAGTGAAGGTCCGACAACCTTACGTGTGGTTTGTGTTTGTAGAGGTAAGGAGATTGGAGTGTCGATTGATAACCTTCCGATATGTTATTTAGTGAAGGTTCAACAAACTTACGTGTGGTTTGTATTCGGCGAGGTAAGGGGATTGGAGGCTTGGTTCATCAATTTGCTATTTAGTGAAAGTTCAACAATCTTACGTGTGGTTTGAATTCGTAGAGGTAAGGAGGTTGGAGGTCGGTTAATATCCTTGTAATATGCTATTTAGTAAAGGTCCGACAACCTCACGTGTGGTTTGTATTCGTAGAGGTGAGGGGATTGGAAGGTTGGTTCATCAATTTGCTATTTAGTGAAGGTTCAACAACCATACGTGTGGTTTGTATTCGGCGAGGTAAGGGGATTGGAGGCTTGGTTCATCAATTTGCTATTTAGTGAAAGTTCAACAATCTTACGTGTGGTTTGAATTCGTAGAGGTAAGGAGGTTGGAGGTCGGTTAATAACCTTGTAATATGCTATTTAGTAAAGGTCCAACAACCTAACGTGTGATTTGTATTCATAGAGGTGAGGAGGTTGGGGGTCGGTTAATAACCTTCTGATATTCTATTTAGTGAAGGTCCAACAACCTAACGTGTGGTTTGTGTTTGTAGAGGTAAGGAGGTTGGAGGTCGGTTACTAACCTTCTGATGTGTTATTTAGTGAAGGTCCGACAACCTCACGTGTGGTTTGTGTTTGTAGAGGTAAGGGGGTTGGAGGGTCGGTTAATGACCTTGTGATATGCTATTTAGTGAAGGTCCAACAACCTCACGTGTGGTCTGTGTTTGTAGAGGTAAGGGGGTTGGAGGGTCGGTTAATAACCTTGTGATATGCTATTTAGTGAAGGTCCAACAACCTATCGTGTGGTTTGTATTCGTAGAGGTAAGGAGGTTGGAGGTCGGTTACTAACCTTCTGATGTGTTATTTAGTGAAGGTCCAACAACCTCACGTGTGGTTTGTGTTTGTAGAGGTAAGGAGGTTGGAGATCGGTTACTAACCTTCTGATGTGTTATTTAGTGAAGGTCCGACAACCTCACGTGTGGTTTGTGTTTGTAGAGGTAAGGGGGTTGGAGGGTCGGTTACTAACCTTCTGATGTGTTATTTAGTGAAGGTCCAAAAACCTCACGTGTGGTTTGTATTCGTAGAGGTAAGGAGGTTGGAGGTCGGTTACTAACCTTCTGATGTGTTATTTAGTGAAGGTCCGACAACCTCACGTGTGGTTTGTGTTTGTAGAGGTAAGGGGGTTGGAGGGTCGGTTAATGACCTTCTGATATGCTATTTAGTGAAGGTCCAACAACCTCACGTGTGGTCTGTGTTTGTAGAGGTAAGGGGGTTGGAGGGTCGGTTAATAACCTTGTGATATGCTATTTAGTAAAGGTCCAACAACCTCACGTGTGGTCTGTGTTTGTAGAGGTAAGGGGGTTGGAGGGTCGGTTAATAACCTTGTGATATGCTATTTAGTAAAGGTCCAACAACCTCACGTGTGGTTTGTGTTTGTAGAGTTAAGGGGGTTGGAGGGTCGGTTAATAACCTTGTGATATGCTATTTAGTAAAGGTCCAACAACCTCACGTGTGGTTTGTGTTTGTAGAGTTAAGGGGGTTGGAGGGTCGGTTAATAACCTTGTGATATGCTATTTAGTAAAGGTCCAACAACCTCACGTGTGGTTTGTGTTTGTAGAGGTAAGGGGGTTGGAGGGTCGGTTAATAACCTTGTGATATGCTATTTAGTAAAGGTCCAACAACCTCACGTGTGGTTTGTGTTTGTAGAGTTAAGGGGGTTGGAGGGTCGGTTAATAACCTTGTGATATGCTATTTAGTGAAGGTCCGACAACCTCACGCGTTGTTTGTGTTTGTAAAGGTAAGGGGGTTGGAGGGTCGGTTAATAACCTTCTTATATGCTATTTAGTGAAGGTCCAACAACCTCACGTGTGGTTTGTGTTTGTAGAGGTTAGGAGGTTGGGGGTTGGTTGGTAACCTTCTGATATGTTATTTAGTGAAGGTCCAACAACCTCACGTGTGATTTGTGTTTGTAGAGGTAAGGGGGTTGGAGGGTCGGTTATAACCTTGTGATATGCTATTTAGTAAAGGTCCAACAACCTCACGTGTGATTTGTGTTTGTAGAGTTAAGGGGGTTGGAGGGTCGGTTAATAACCATGTGATATGCTATTTAGTAAAGGTCCAACAACCTAACGTGTGGTTTGTATTCGTAGAGGTAAGGAGGTTGGAGGGTTGGTTAATAATCTTGTGATATGCTATTTAGTAAAGGTCCAACAACCTCACGTGTGGTTTGTGTTTGTAGAGGTTAGGGGGTTGGAGGGTCGGTTAATAACCTTCTTATATGCTATTTAGTGAAGGTCCAACAACCTCACGTGTGGTTTGTGTTTGTAGAAGTAAGGGGGTTGGAGGGTTGGTTAATAATCTTGTGATATGCTATTTAGTAAAGGTCCAACAACCTCACGTGTGGTTTGTGTTTGTAGAGTTAAGGGGGTTGGAGGGGCGGTTAATAACCTTGTGATATGCTATTTAGTGAAGGTCCGACAACCTCACGCGTTGTTTGTGTTTGTAGAGGTAAGGGGGTTGGAGGGTCGGTTAATAACCTTCTTATATGCTATTTAGTGAAGGTCCAACAACCTCACGTGTGGTTTGTGTTTGTAGAGGTTAGGAGGTTGGGGGTTGGTTGGTAACCTTCTGATATGTTATTTAGTGATGGTCCAACAACCTCACGTGTGATTTGTGTTTGTAGAGGTAAGGGGGTTGGAGGGTCGGTTAATAACCTTGTGATATGCTATTTAGTGAAGGTCCAACAACCTCACGTGTGGTTTGTGTTTGTAGAGGTTAGGAGGTTGGGGGTTGGTTGGTAACCTTCTGATATGTTATTTAGTGATGGTCCAACAACCTCACGTGTGATTTGTGTTTGTAGAGGTAAGGGGGTTGGAGGGTCGGTTATAACCTTGTGATATGCTATTTAGTAAAGGTCCAACAACCTCACGTGTGATTTGTGTTTGTAGAGGTAAGGAGGTTGGAGGGTCGGTTAATAACCTTCTTATATGCTATTTAGTGAAGGTCCAACAACCTCACGTGTGGTTTGTGTTTGTAGAGGTAAGGAGGTTGGGGTCGGTTAATAACCTTCTTATATGCTATTTAGTGAAGGTCCAACAACCTCACGTGTGGTTTGTGTTTGTAGAGTTAAGTGGGTTTGAGGGTCGGTTAATAACCTTGTGATGTACTATTTAGTAAGGAACTAACAACCTTAAGTGAGGTTTGTATTCGTAGAGGTAAGGGGTTTTTCAATTCAATTTATTTTCGCAAGCGCAAATACACGGGCGTACCGCCATTAAGCACTAAAATTCAGGTAGTTACCGATATTGCGCACTTCGTTGAAAGGTCGCCTATCGAACTCACTGCTATTGCGTACAATCCCTTCCGGGAACTCTTAGGGGTAGTTAAGCAATGGTGAAAATTAATAACAACTGATTTTTCAGTACACATTAATTGGCGCTGAACCCGGGGAGTTCTTGTAAACTAAAAGTTTAGTGATTGTTAAATCACCTCGACATACGACTGATTTATTTATCTTCCCAATCTTCTCTTAAGAAAGTCCCTTCTCTTACAAGTTCTTGTTCGAATTTCGGGAACTTTGTTAGTATTTAGCCACATATACTTGTCTGTTTGCATGGATTTTAGGCATTTAAAATATATATTGTAACTAGTTGAATGCACTGAGCTCTTCTTGTGGTACGGCATTATTGCTGTGATTGTAGATTTCAATTAATTATATGTATGTTCCATAATAAATCTGCTACCCTATGTGATAGTGGACTAATTTTAGTATGTGCAAAATGCGTATAACGTGACAACAACTAATTAATTTCCTAGAGCCCTTATGTATATCACCTTATTTTCTATATTAAAAAAAATAAATAAATATAAGGAAAAAAGTAATTTAATCAAATCAAGTGAAATTAGCCACTTAAGGTAGTCATATATAGAGATAAGGTAGCTAACTATATATAAGGCAGCTATATATATTTCATTCCCCCCTTAATACGTTTATTACTTATAAGAAGGCTAAGACATTTAATAAAAATTCCTAATTAATTTTGATCGAACGCCCCTAAATATGATCTCATGTTCTTATTTCTACGTATGTTACAAATACTATCATTTTAGTGAAGAAGAAATGAAAGTCTTAGTCATTCCTACATCGTTTTCACAATGACTTTCATCACATAGTCCCTGATCAATGTAATCGTGGCATTACGTTCGTTCTCACTTTACCCCTGGTGACCGATAACCTTTGGCTGCTCCACATAGGTGGCACGCACACATTGCTCCTGTCCATTACCGACGATTTATACCACTTCCTCCACCGTGTTCCACTTGCAGATGCCGGTACCTTGTAGATATACCTCTCGCCGACATACCACTCCGTTGGTTTATCACATGTCTGGTAGTATGACGACGATCGTCATGGACAGTTTGAAGTATTAGATAGCTCATCGAGAGTGCCTGCCAACGTCGTGTGTCACTTTCATGAGGAACTTGACTTGAGTGTACCGACGTCGTAAAACGTAAGTTATATGAGCGGTTAGCCAACAATTGTTAAGGCATTTGAAGAACGTCGATTACAAGTTAAATCAAGTTAAATGTTTCTAGAATACGTAATAGAGGTATGTATATTGTTACTAGCCGTCAGTCCTTGCCTACACTTTCTTCCGTAGTTCTCTCAAAACCGCCACTTCAATATAAAAGCTCAGCCTGCTGCCTTTCTCCTATACGACAAATTTTTATAGTCTAGAAACCCCTATAAGTCCTAGGGATACAAAGCAGTACAACCAAGTCAGCTTCAATGTGAACCTAAAACTGTTCACATTGAAAACCAAATTATCCAAACTTTTGTGGCATGATTATGTTTTCTGTATCAGCTGTTTAAAATAAATAGTTATTAAATTAATGCCAATGCTACTGTTACGAATAAAAAGGAAAGGTTGAGGGACTGTTTATACCTCTTAAGAATGAAATTTTGATAAATCCTCTCTTAGTGGATCTCTATGATACAAAAGTTAACTTCCCTCAAAATTTCATCAAAATCTGTTCTGTAGTTCCGGAAATTTTGTTGTGAGTGAGTACATCATTTATTCTTATAATAAGCTAACAAAACCATTATATTTAATTAAATTAGGCTGTCTTCAAGCCATTTAGCACAAATAACATACGTGGTTGGGAGACAAAATGTCATAGAAACAACTTGACAGTCGTAGATCTTTAATTCAAGGATTTTTTTCCAAAGACATTTTTATCAAAACATAGAATCTCGTTAACAAACACAGTATACAAACCCTTGGATTGAGGACAACGTGTCATAAAATACCCTTATTCAGTCTCTCCCAACTGTTCTGGAACTGGAAGAACTTAAAACGAACTAGGCATGTCTGATTGAGTCCTTGGTTCAGGAAGAGTTTAAAGATTTAGATATTTGATGTCGTTGTTATAAGTTAGAATTTAATAAATTGTCTAATTTTAAGTGGCTTTTTCTCTTTACAAATGTGTATTTTATGGCAATGAGTTTTCTAATTCTATCAGTGTAACACTGTGTTTGACTGTACGACAATTGTTTCAGTCGTCCTACGTGCACGTATATTGACCTCGCTGCAGATTACCTGATTGCACCTGTATAACATTTATAACCAGTTATAGCTTTGGATTGCAAACAAGCAGATGTTGTCATTGTCTTGATGAATAGACAGACATGTATAATCACCTGGAAAATGTAATATTACACTTTAAAACTTTCCTAATTGTATTGTAATTAACTATTTGTGTTCAAGTGGAGCACATTGTTCATGACTGTGTTTTATTATCTAGCAAATTGTATCATCATCTACTACGATATTGGTCGGATTTTACTTTAGGTTATACTATTTAGGTAGATGGTAATTCAATTTACTTATAATGTTCCTAATCGTGGACTAGTAGATACAATATGTATACAGTAAAATCAGTTTCTGTATGTAACCTAACACTACTGTATGTACATCAGTTACTGTATGTAACCTAACACTACTGTATGTACATCAGTTACTGTATGTAACCTAACACTACAGTATGTACATCAGTTACTGTATGTAACCTAACACAACTGTATGTACAGTACATCAGTTACTGTATGTAACCTAACACAACTGTATGTACAGTACATCAGTTACTGTATGTAACCTAACACTACTGTATGTACATCAGTTACTGTATGTAACCTAACACAACTGTATGTACAGTACATCAGTTACTGTATGTAACCTAACACTACTGTATGTACATCAGTTACTGTATGTAACCTAACACAACTGTATGTACAGTACATCAGTTACTGTATGTAACCTAACACTACTGTATGTACATCTGTTACTGTATGTAACCTAACACAACTGTATGTACAGTACATCAGTTACTGTATGTAAACTAACACTACTGTATGTACATCAGTTACTGTATGTAACCTAACACAACTGTATGTACAGTACATCAGTTACTGTATGTAACCTAACACTACTGTATGTACATCAGTTACTGTATGTAACCTAACACAACTGTATGTACAGTACATCAGTTACTGTATGTAACCTAACACTACTGTATGTACATCAGTTACTGTATGTAACCTAACACAACTGTATGTACAGTACATCAGTTACTTTATGTAACCTAATACTACTGTATGTACATCAGTTACTGTATGTAACCTAACACAACTGTATGTACAGTACATCAGTTACTGTATGTAACCTAACACTACAGTATGTACATCAGTTACTGTATGTAACCTAACACAACTGTATGTACAGTACATCAGTTACTGTATGTAACCTAACACTACTATATGTACATCAGTTACTGTATGTAACCTAACACAACTGTATGTACAGTACATCAGTTACTGTATGTAACCTAACACTACTGTATGTACATCAGTTACTGTATGTAACCTAACACTACTGATGTACATCAGTTACTGTATGTAGCCTAACACTACTGTATGTACATCAGTTACTGTATGTAACCTAACACTACTGATGTACATCAGTTACTGTATGTAACCTAACACAACTGTATGTACAGTACATCAGTTACTGTATGTAACCTAACACTACTATATGTACATCAGTTACTGTATGTAACCTAACACAACTGTATGTACAGTACATCAGTTACTGTATGTAACCTAACACTACTGTATGTACATCAGTTACTGTATGTAACCTAACACTACTGTATGTACATCAGTTACTGTATGTAACCTAACACTACTGTATGTACATCAGTTACTATATGTAACCTAACACTATTGTATGTACATCAGTTACTGTATGTAACCTAACACTACTGTATGTACATCAGTTACTGTATGTAACCTAACACTACTGTATGTACGTCAGTTACTGTATGTAACCTAACACTACTGTATGTACATCAGTTACTGTATGTAACCTAACACTACTGTGTGTACATCAGTTACTGTATGTAACCTAGCACTACTGTATGTACATCAGTTACTGTATGTAACCTAACACTACTGTATGTACATCAGTTACTGTATGTAACATAACACTACTGTGTGTACATCAGTTAATGTATGTAACCTAACACTACTGTATGTACATCAGTTACTGTATGTAACCTAACACTACTGTATGTACATCAGTTACTGTATGTAACCTAACACTACTGTATGTACATCAGTTACTGTATGTAACCTAACACTACTGTATGTACATCAGTTACTGTATGTAACCTAATACGACTGTATGTACATCAGTTACTGTATGTAACCTAACACTACTGTATGTACATCAGTTACTGTATGTAACCTAACACAACTGTATGTACAGTACATCAGTTACTGTATGTAACCTAACACTACTGTATGTACATCAGTTACTGTATGTAACCTAACACAACTGTATGTACAGTACATCAGTTACTGTATGTAACCTAACACTACTGTATGTACATCAGTTACTGTATGTAACCTAACACAACTGTATGTACAGTACATCAGTTACTGTATGTAACCTAACACTACAGTATGTACATCAGTTACTGTATGTAATCTAACACTACTGTTTGTACATCAGTTACTGTATGTAACCTAACACTATTTCATATTTTGGCGTTCTGTAATGGTAATATAAAGAACAATTCAATACTAAATTCGTAAATCCAATCTTTTTTATTTCTATTTACTTCTCATTTTCTAAATACACTTTTTTAACTTTCATTTTACTGTGCAGTACTTTAGTTGTTGTTCATATTCCCTCTATATCGGCGTGGATAAGACTTTGGTTTTGCGGGAGCCAAGTTCCACAGTTCGAAATCCCAAGTGAGCCAACGGATGGAACTTCACTCGTTGAATAAGTTCGTGCTTAGTACCACAGGCTCGATCAAGTTCAGCTTCAACGTTAATGGGTTTGAACATATTAGGATTTTACCCATTTTCATATTTGCTACAACAAGGTAAGCCTTGTGATGGCATGTAATAATAATAATAATAAATCCTTTATTGCATGAACAATATAAAAAACATTGTATCACAAACGTCAGTATTAAAATTAATTAACCTTAGGCTTTAATTTAAACAATCATTCATAACAAAAAATACACACACACACATGCATACAAGGAAGGCATTCACACAAACCTACCTATAGTATTTGAAACTCCCACAACAGTCAACGGGATGTGTCTAGCCAATTATAAGTTGGTCTCCCAGTCATGTGCTAGGAACTCTCCGATGCTGTAAAAAGCCTGGGACAACAGTATGTCCCTCAAGTGGGTCTTAAATATTTTTGAATTTGGAGCAATTTAAATTTGTTTAGGTAAGCTGTTAATTAATTTGACACCCACCTGCGAGGGTAGGTGTTGATAGACTACCGTTCTGTGTTGCCCAGTACGGTAGTCATCTCTGCCTCTAGTATTATAATTATGTAAGTCACTGCTCCTTATCAGGTTGCATTTGGACATACAATATAAAGTTGTTTCTAGAATATACAAGCAAGGCAGAGTCAACAGCTTGAGTTGTTTGAACATTGGTTTGCACGACTCTCTGCTCATTAAATTTGCAATAATTCGGACTGCCTTCTTTTGTTGTCTGAATACTCTCAAGAATTTACTATATACACCACCTCCCCAAATCACCAGTTCATAGGAAAGGTGAGGGTAAATGAGACCATAATATGCCGTCATCAGTACCTGAATAAGGCAGTATTTAGAGAGAGTCCTCAGTACATAAATGCCTGAGGATAACTTAGAGCATACACTATTAATATGGTCATTCCATGTCAAACCTCTGTCGAGGTATATTCCAAGGAATTTAGTGGACTCCACTTCTTCTTGATGTGGACACATTTAAATTAGCAATGTGTCACGTTGCTAATTTAAATAATATTTCTTGAGATAATTTATATAGATTTGTTTTTGTTTCAGGTCAGAGGACTCACATCCAGGCGCACTTACAGCTGATAAGTACAGTAGGCTATAGTTTCAAATTTTTTATTTGGAACAAAATACATTGTTAGACGAACATATTTTTAAATTGTTAGCCTCAACCCCTTTTCGTTCAGAAAGTTTTTAAGTGTCAATACTATAAACCGAGGCTTAAAGTTATTGTAATAGAAAATTTGAGACTCTTTGGTAGTCATAGGTACAGAGAAAAAGATACATAGATCGCTCTCTTATGTCCGCAGCAGCAGTAGTTATAAGTGTGTTACAACAAATGCCCATCTTTTTTATTCCGTATTATTAACGGTGTTCGATCGAAAATTATTTTTGAAAACTGTTACAATAGATTATTCATAACACAATATATTACAAGGAGGCCAAAAATTAATCTGAGACTTTTTTCTCATATTCACTACGCTTTGATGATAATATAATTAATTGTCTGATTGGATTACAAAGCTTTTTTACACGTTACTATGTAATGTACTTGTACCATGAATATTGTGAGTAATTACTGTAAATAATTCTTAAGTAATTTTACTATCAATGGACGCAGCTGTTTAGGACATAGACCTACACATTTTTTGTGGAGTCCCATTGATTAAGAAACACAATTCTTTATCTTTGAGATCGTTTAAGACTAAGCTGTTGCAGTATAGGCCTGACGTTTTTCACTTGGGGTGACCAGCTCAAAATCTATTACTGATTATTTTAAACTATGTAATATTTCCCAACTTCTGTCGGATCAAAAACTATAGATACTCGAGATTCAAAATTATTATACTTTTTGATCAGACAGTGACTACATTATGCAACCATAGCTAAATCCTCGGCCTTTTATAATTCTGAGTAGTAGGATATATTATAATAATGAAGGCCTAGAAAGGGTTTGCAATGATATGTCTGTTCAGAATTTGATGTTGACTGATATAATTTGTGGTGTTTTTAATTGATTTGTTGTTCAAACTCAACATTCATATTCTCTACTCTGAAAAATACTTAAATATCTGCGTTAATTGTATTAAAGATAGGACATGAAAAAGATAATTGTGCTACAAAGGCCTATTCCAAATGTGACTCTGGAATTTTATAGTATTTTCAATTGTGTAATTGTTTACTAAACATGATATTTTCAAAGATATTAATGATTAAAAGTTACGTAAGACTTTTATAGACTAGAAAGCTTAGGCAAACTTGTACGAGGCTGTTGAATTAATTGATTCTTTGTTTTCAACGAAATCACACCTGCAATCGACATTAAGATGAGATTATTTATTATTATTCTATAAAGTTTACTCTCTAAGCAGGTCTAAGTAAAATCTGGAATTTGTTATAGAATTTGATAGTCCTAATATATCATTTTTTGAAAGTAATTTTTTACTAACATTTTCTTAATCATTCTAATTACGTGATTGTATAAATACAAACTCAAATTAACGTCGCACAACACACATTTATTACAAGTAGAGGACACCCCTGCACGATTCACGTACTAACTCCATCTATCGCTGCGCTCGTTACGCCTCGTCATGTGACTTTTGACTACAAATAATAGTAGGTTAACTTTATAACGTAAAATCACTAATTTAAATCTATGTATAGTATCTTACTGACATTACTTACGTTGTTACCTATTTATTAGTATAAACACTCAATTGTATTACTTAGCCTGTTTCAAACGTATTCATTTCATTTCTCTTTGTTTAACGACTGAAGATTAATTAAATAAATAACTGCATTATATTACCATTGAAACCTTCAAGTCCATTAGAAAGGAGTCCTAGAATCGAATATGGAAAACCCATGCTTACAACCTCCCCTGGTTTAACATTATGGAAGATAAAATCTCATAAATATTAACAAAAACTGTAGTTTACATTCCAACAGCTGTTTAAACTATCTGGAAATCACTATTTACATTTAAACAGCTGTTACTTTTCGATTCATTTAATCTCTCTCAACGTTATTCTTATGACCAAAAAAACATACTTTGAGGGCTACCCATACCCTTTAGGATGAAAATATTGAAGAATTAAAACCTTATTACACAACTACATAAAAGCAGAGGGACATTTTTTGACACCTCAACCGTTTGAATTTGTCAGGGGATAAGGGAGGTATTTTTTTTTTTTTTTTTTTTTTTTTTATTAATACCTTCGTCTAGCGATCCTTCGTTGGTTGACCAATCCACCAATTTATTAATACCTTCGTCAAAGCACGATCCTTGAGCAAAGATGAATTTATTTAATAAGGGAGGTGTTTCGTTGACAAAAAAAATGGCTTCACGTATTATATATAAAGACATAAGTACAAATATTACGGTGATCATTAACATCGGTAAGCCACATTTACGTTTTCTTTGCCAATCCCTCTAGTCCGAGGAAGGTAAACTTTGGTTTACCGAAATCTATCACCATAATATTTGTACGTGTTGTAATAAAATCGTTATTAACGACAACCTAATTAACTATTCTGAGCCTAAGCAATTACTGTAGATGATAGATACGTCCACATATCTAAGGAAGCCCCGTTAAGTGAGGTTGGTAACGCTGTAGTGACGTCTACAGCGAAGGCGCTAACACGAAGCGACGCGAGTTGCCGCTGTAGCACAGGCGGTGTCTACAAAGGCCTCATCCCCTCTGATACTTCTGAGAATCCCCTCCCTCCCCCTCCTTCCTGTCACCATTCCCTCTCTCTCTCTCCTGGTTGCCTTCCTTTTTCACACTCACTCCCAGCCCGCCTTGAGGACTACCGCAGCTTCTTTCTCTTTTGTTGACTTCCAGCAAAGTGATCTAGAATAAAGAGCCTCATGAGAACTGGATTTCCAATTCTATATGTAAACAGTGTTTTCTATGGCAGTTACGATCACCTATCGAACAGTATATCGAAAAAGGATTAATACATGATAGAATTAACCAAAAATTACTTAATACTCGCCTATACATCACAAGACAACAAGAATAGATTATTTATCAAACCCAAAGTAAACAAAATGTTCTTCAAACAATCTTTTAATTACTTAGGCCCAAATTATTTCAATAAATTACCATTATACATTAAAGAAAGCAACAACAATAAGGAATTCTGCCACAAGCTAAAGAACTGGTTATACACTATACATGACACAAGTTGTCTGAGTCAGGCCTTAACTTAGAGTAAATTATAGAAAATATTAGTTTACGAACTGTAAAATATTAATTTTAGTTTGATTTTCAAGTACTGTTATTTTAGTAGTAGTTTGAATTTAATGAACGCTACAGAATGCCTTTCTAATTATTTATAAGTCTTTAATACTTAAAAGAGACTGGACTGAGTTATTTGTTAATTTATTTTATTATTATTATTTTTGGTCACTAACCACATTACTGGAAACAGTGGTTAGTATTATTCACTTAAGTTTTGTGTTCATTTAATTGTCAAGCTGTTGTGAATAAAGATCATTATTCATTATTCATCACGGAAGTCTACCCAAAGATCTACCCCGAATTAGTTTAACGGCACCACTTCGACTTTGCGTCAATTTGTTGTTTTCCCTTTAAATTAAGTACAGTAAATACAGCAGTAACCTTCTTGTATTGGTCTGTTTCTGACAAACTTAAACTTGGTTAACATTTTACTGGGATAAAATTAAACAATTTTAACACTTCAACTAACTTAATTTCAAATTAGTTGGTAAACTCAACACCCTACATCTTTACTTTAAAAACAGATTTATGATTTTGATACTTTGAACTTGAAAATTGTGTAAATTTACACCGAATGTTTGTCATATACAAACGTATAAAATGAGGCAGTTGTCTTGCAGGCAGATCTCGAAAGTGACAGAAAATGTAAAATAGGTTACACAAAGTTTATACGTATTTTTCCGTATCTTATGATTGTCTGCAATGAGTGTATAACGATTATGTTGCTAATATATCAGACAAATAATGAAATGAAATACCTCTTTATTAGTGGTCACAAATGGTGAGGTTAAGGCTTAGAGCCCTATCTTACACATAACCATCAATTGAAAATAATATAAATAATATAGCCTACTACAATGGAACACATACATATAAATACATCATTATTAATAAAAAGTAAGATATTAGAGAAAAGTAATAATAACAGTAACTAAAATTACAAGTAATTTATATGTGTAGTGCTTCGTAAAAAAATTAATAAACAATGAAAACATTAAACTGTTTTCTCAAAACTATATTAATATTTTAATACGTATATGACAGCAATGTTTTCTATAAATTTTGTGAATTTGAGAATTTTAAAAGTTCAAAAAAAGTACTGACCTAAAAAAATAATATTTTCTGAAACAATGTTTTCTTTGCTTCTAGAGATCGTAAAATTCTTGGCATACTTGGTCACGTTGTAGGCTATAGTTACGATATATTAATTTCATATACTAAGTAAGTCGATTTACTAGTTTTACTATTAAATTGTTCAATTTAAATTGGTTTTAAAACTATTTAATTAAATTTAAAATCATTACATTTACTTGAAATAAATTGAAAATAATGTATCGTAACTATACATTCCATAAGGATTATAACATTACCAAGTAGTTAATTTTACGACCTCTAGAAGCCAATAAAACTTTGTTTCAGGAAATTAATAAGAACGTTTTTTCTTGTCGATTTCAAATTCTGAAATTGATAAAACTTATTGAAAATGTTTCTTTCGTCCACGTATTAAAATACAAACGCAATACGTCAAGGGATTTTTTAGTAATAAGAGTGTAAAATAAAAAGGCACAGTGAAAAATGCCTGTCTTTTTTTGTTCCATTTAGAATAACAAATATTAAAATTATAATAATATTTTTAAATGAATATGTTACAATATAGAATTAAACGAGCAAAACAACAATGTCTTTGGGTTTTTTTTCAAAGTTACATAATGTCTGCGGAGAAAGTAGTTAGAATAATAAAGTTCTTGAAAGGTGGTACATGGTAAGTATGATTTTGACTAGTTTGAGCTGTATCGGAAACTTGTCTTCTCTAAATGAAAAGGGTTAGTGGGTAGGCAAGTTCACCTCAGCACACTTTAAGAAGTTTAGATGATACTTTATCGATTCCTGCTGAAGTTTATTTCAAAGAGGAGATCACTCACTTTACTTCTTTGACTGTCGCAGGGTATAAAACAAAATTGGAGTTTCTTGATGTGAAGTAACTGTCACAAGCTTCCAACAAGAGCATTGTCAGCCAATTACGTAAACACATTGGAGGGGGCACTGTATAACACAACCACTGGATCGAACAGTTCTGTAGGATTCTGTGAAGTGTTACATTTCATCTCCTGATCTATCACATCCTTTGATATATTGTCAGAGCAAGCATCTATCTGGCGCCTCAGTGCCTTTAGGTTTATATCACAGTTATTCTTTTTAAAATCTGCATCTTGCTTGTGTTTTAGTAGACCTAATATATTGGTACTGAGCCTTTGTTATCAGAAGCTCCTCCTGCTTTTTCTAATATCTGAAATCTATTTTACATTAACGATCCTGAAGCTAAATTTGGTCCATTTAACTAACTATGTGAATCTTCATCATTAATTTCTATTACCAAATAATTACAGTATAATTAATTGATTGGCTGATTTGAAGGATTTGAGACCACATTCATCTTGTACGATAGCATGACTATACTGTCAAATTTGTTGATAAATAATTTGTAACATGTGCGAAATTAGGCGTACTTTTTATTTGACATTAGTTCCAAATGAAAGTAAATCGATAGTACCGAAAGACAGTCCAAAATTCGAATAGATAAAGGCATGGGCTTTTCTAGACAAAGAATGTTTTGTATCAAAGTTGCTATAAATATAAATTTGTTTAATGAACACAACGAAAAATAAAAAGTATATGTGATACAAACATTCCTAATTAAAATAAATGTCTAACAATGTCTACAATAAATCAAGTGTATTGCTGATCTATGATGATTCTGTACCTATCACTATTATGGCCTGGAGACATCAGTTCGTTGAAAGGCATAGACTAAGTTAACTTTAAAGAAAGTTCAAATTCCAGTGAATACTCGTCAAAACATCGCTGAATTAAAAATTATCCTCCTATTGGAATACATATTTACGTATGAGATTAAACAAAATAAATTACTTTGATAATAAATCTCCACGTCATGTCTACATGGGGGGATGTCGAGATCTTCTTTTGGCATTTTTGTAAAACCAAAAATTTAATCACTCAATCACACCCTGTGTTTGGCAATAGAGTTTGAAAATAGTGCAAAAGCTTTTGGCAATCAAGAAAAACTACTATAATAAATACTAAATGCCTGATCAAAGTAATTTCGTTAAAACTAATGACAATGCTGACTTAGATTAAGTGACATGGTTTAAAATTGTTAGCTAACACTCGTTTTGTCTTCTAAACGCCATTTGATATACGTCCAAGAGTGACTCATCAGATGCACAGAATGTGCATCTAATGGTTCCAGCAGTTGTGGCTTTAAAACAAAAAATAACGTCATAAATACACCATTCACGCCGGACTTGATGGGCTCAATTATATGATATTAGTTCACGACTTAATTTAGAGCTTCATTAACAAAGTTTCCTCCAGTACGTTCACTGTCGAGGAAACCAGGTCAACTACTCAAGGTGATGTCATTCTTGTGCACTGCCTACGTTGTATGTTCAATGGATGGATTAAGATTACTTTGTTCTATACTTATCATATAATATGATCAGTAGTTTCACAGTTCATCATCAGTGAATTTATAAAACGTGTCAGTCATAGCGAAACTTTAATTGGGTGTACTACAAATTAGGAAGCCAATAATAACACTCAAGGATGTGTCCATATACCGTAAATGAGAAACTAAATGTTTTGAAAAACTGTCGTTAGTAGTGTTTCCAGAATTAAGTTTTAATTTATTACACTGTATCATTAATTGTATAGTTACCTTTCATCGTATAGTTTTTTACTGTCTAAAAGATTCACCAAAGAATATTGATTCTCATCTAAATATCGAATTCAAAATTACTTTTGACATGGGAAGTAACATACATTGGAAACTGTTTTATTCACCACACATTTATACGGCTTGACCCTCTCCAAATTATCAGGCAAGAATGTTTCCTCTGCGCCTCGTAGCGGTCAGTGGCCCTCGGACAAGGCATCAGCAGTAATCAACCACCGCAAGGTCACGCTCAAGGTCACTCGATCCGCTCTCCTCTGCAGCCTTGTGCTTACTTTGTCTGTTACCACTTTATGTGTTTTCCCCTATAAAGCCACCAGTGGCCTAGACTATCCCGACCATTGTTGAAGTTGTAGTCGAAGCTTCATCGGTGAAAGACGGTGAGTTGCTCTCTTTACTGTTTGTACATCTGAATTCTGCATTTAATTCAAACAGCACACCTGTTTGTGCTGTTGGTATTCTTAAATTTGTTGTAGCATGTTTGAGTATTGGTCCAGGGAATATGTTTCAAATATTTAGTCAGGTTCTCCAAGTTTTATATACTATTTATGTATTTTACATAGAATGTTAGTAGAACTGAATGTTGGAACTAATATTTTCAAGAATGTTTTGTATTTGTACTTTGAATTACTGGTTGTCCTCAAATATGCCTCTAAATACACATTGTACCAGTGACGTCTCTATGCACATGTTGGAGAAGTTGTATCACTAAGTATATCCTATAACATGTTACACCAAATACGTCCTCAAAATGCCCTGTACCTCCATTTTAACCCAATGAAGTGATCAAGTATATAATAAAACTGCTTGTTGGTATTTTCAAATATGTTCACATGTTGGTTCCAATAATGTTCCAACTGCGTTTTTAAAACTGATTGGTCAAAAAGCTTTTTGTCCAAGAAGTAGTACCAATGTTTTCTAACTGCACGTAAGACAGGTGCCTTCAAATACATTTGCTCTAACTGAAAACGTCATAGTGTTTGTAGGCATATTTGCTAACATCTAGACTCCCTCTTCCTGGTTATTACGTTCGTATAGGCTACATGGATATACAGAGATGTTCTTTAAGCAAAAGACTGCCTCCTGTTTTTTTACATATGGGTGTCTTAAAGTTCAACCTCCAAATTATCATTTTTATAATAAAGATGAAGTGATTTACTTCAAGAACTGCTTGTATGACTAACTGGAGAGTTTTAGGATGTATGAAACGTATTTGGTAGTTTGGGGTTAAGTAAATATGTTTCCTTACAAGAAACCCCATAGCAAGTAACACATCATTTTAAAGGTATTAAAAAAGGAAGAACAATGGCACAAATTAGAAGTCTTTAATGCAAATATGTCATATTTTGTGGCTAATTAAAGTTGAAATTTTTTCCTAAAACCACCTAATTCAAGTTACATTTAACGTTTTAGGATGGAAGTTACTGAACAATTATGACAATTTATTGAATTCTGACGAGTTAACTTAAATTTAATGAATGACTTTTCAAAGAAAAAAACTGTCAATATTGTATTATTCTGTAATTTTAAATTAAAATATAGTTGTAATATTATATATTAACTATATAATATTAACAATTAACAACTCGAATCACATATAATAAAATTCGTAAAAGACACTTTACAAAATAACCCCACCCCCCTCCCACCAGACCACGAAGAATATCCGGTGCGCGTATTTTACTGTGAAAATGTATGGCAACCCTAACACTGGGCCTAACCAGCTCAGCTGGTCTCAGTGCACACTCCTACACCCGCCACTTTGTCTTGCACAAACAACGGCGGCCAGCTTTCTCCCGTGTTGTGTTTAACAGTCTGACTGGTACAGTAAATTATCCCCGGCTGGCTATGTTGGCTAACGGCAGTTGCAACACCTCCACTGAACCAATATTGACTGCAGTCGCTGAGGTGAAGTGTAACATGGTCAACATTCCAGTCGCTAACTAACATAACATTTGAGAGATAACAAACGTTCTCCGTTCCTATACAACTAGCTTATGCTGAATGTTCCCTAAGAAATGAATGTCGTGGAAATATGTTCCAGATGGAGCTGTTGTAACACAATATCGTTACGTTTGTTATCAGAACAGTAAACACATGTTGGAACGTATCAAAACATGTGCACAGAAAAGTCAATTATATGTACATATTGTACTGAAACACAGTTTACACTGTTGAAAACAAGTCTACACTGTTGTTTGTTTTTCTTTTTTCCTTCAAAATCTATCGTCAAGGACCTCACACCATAGCTAATAGGGGAGGTTTAAAGTCAAAATACTAACATGTGTACAGCTGTAAAATAGGCTAATATGAAATTGACTTTCGCTCTCTGGAAGGCCTCTGTAGTAAGCTCTCGGATACAGCGACAATGTTGATCGATGTACATACTCAGTTAATATGTTTAGCTCAGTCTTTAGGTATTTAAGCGACTACGTTGACCGATTTATATTCTAAATAAACAAGTCTAGCTCAGTTACATTGAAGTGACGAAGTTGACCAATCTAAACTCTCAGTGAACGTCTAGCTCAGTATAAGTACGAGTATAAGTACAGTATAAGTATAAGTTGTCGTATTTAAACGACAACGTTGACCGATTTACATTATCAGTGAACAAGATTAGCTCAGTCTGAGTATTGAAGAGACGATGTTGACTGATGTACATACTCAGTGAATAAGATTATATCAGTCAAAGTATTGAAGTGACTACGTTGGCCAATGTACACACTCAGTGAACAAGTTTAGCTCAGTCTAAGTATTGAAGTAACGGTGTTGACCGATGCACATACTCAGTGAACAAGTTTAGCTCAGTCTAAGTATTGAAGTAACGGTGTTGACCGATGCACATACTCAGTGAACAAGTTTAGCTCAGTCTAACTATTGAAATAACGGTGTTGACCGATGTACATAGCCTTCTCAGTGAACAAGTTTAGCTCAGTCTAACTATTGAAATAACGGTGTTGACCGATGTACATAGCCTACTCAGTGAACAAGTTTAGCTCAGTCTAACTATTTAAGTAACGGTGTTGACCGATGTACATAGCCTACTCAGTGAACAAGTTTAGCTCAGTCTAACTATTGAAATAACGGTGAAATAACGGTGTGATGTACATAGCCTACTCAGTGAACAAGTTTAGCTCAGTCTTAGTATTGAAGTGACGATGTTGACCGATGTACATAGCCTACTCAGTGAACAAGTTTAGCTCAGTCTAACTATTTAAGTAACGGTGTTGACCGATGTACATAGCCTACTCAGTGAACAAGTTTAGCTCAGTCTAACTATTGAAATAACGGTGTTGACCGATGTACATAGCCTACTCAGTGAACAAGTTTAGCTCAGTCTTAGTATTGAAGTGACGATGTTGACCGATGTACATAGCCTACTCAGTGAACAAGATTAGCTCAGTCTGAGTATGTTAGTGAAGTCATGTGTCATCGAAGGAAAGAAGTATACTATCGCCTAAAACGTAGTGTAAGTTTATAAATACAAAGCGTTGGAAATTACCACTAAATTGTTTTTATGAATCATTAAACACGTCAAGTAATACTCTACCGTAATAATCACTTGCGGCGTTCTCTCCTCTTTCTGTATCAGAGATATACGCTTTCGTCATTTTTTAAAGGCAACGCCTTTTTGCTATAGAAAGTAAGCCTACGCCTTAGAGCTATTGCTTTTTTAAATCTGTATATGTCCCTTCATTACATAAACACAAAAGAAACCTATTGGCGTAATTAGTGGCGACAAACGTCTTCTAGCACATAATATACTATGTAAACTTAAACAGGCGATGTAAATCTGAGATCCCAGCTTAGATGTGCTTTGTAAACAAGTTACTGCATAGATAATTATACAAGACTGAGATATTTAACATGAAATGAAGTATTTCATTTTAGGCTACTGTAAGTAATTAAAGTCAAAGGCTTTCAGTTTGGGACACTATAAGTGATGATATTCAAGACGTTTGGATGTGCACCTTTTATGTATTTGCACAGATAAAAGGTAAAAACGAGGGAAAATTTCGTAGTAGGCCTACACGTCTAAATGGCTGAAGAATTTTGATGCAATATGGCCGACCTGATTGCAGGGTTATGAAAATGCAGTCCAATAATTAAAGATAATAAAGTACGTCCATCTGGTGGGGTACAATGGTGGGCCTAGGCAATTAATGGCATTCCCCACCATCCGGCCACTGCCTTTCGAATTAATAACGTCCATTTGTGTGTTGTGCCCGGCCCTGAACTTGACATCCGGAGGCTGTGGCTTCTATCTGGGTTGACTACTCTCCCATCTATAATAACAAGAGACACGTGTCTAACATAATTAAGTCAGCGTCAAATTGAGTTTACTTGTTGCTGCGTGTCTTATCCCTAAAGAAAGTACAGAATATTTGTTGCAAATTCTAATTTTTCAAGTAAAATAATTTCAAAAATTTTATATACTGTATATATGCGCATATCATTCCAACAATTAGTGTGATGAATGTTTATATTATTATGTGTCCCAACGATAGCGGCCGATATAAATATAACCTACACTTTCATACCACATAGTGTTATCACACATTGTTTAGGTTAATATGTGTTCCAACGATAACGGACGATATCAATGTAACCTACGCTTATAAATAAATTTATTATTGCATAATACAATTAACAATTGTGTTGCAAAAGTCAAAATTTAGTCTAGCCTAAAACACTCACACACAATCGGACACATTCATACCACATAGTGTTATCACACATTGTTTACTTGAATATTTGTCCCAACGATAACGGCCGATATAAATATAACCTACACTTTCATACCACATAGTGTTATCACACATTGTTTAGGTTAATATGTGTCCCAACGATAACGGACGATAAAACCTACACTTTCATACCACATAGTGTGAAAATCAATGAAAAATCACACATTGTTTACGTGAATGTGTTTCAACGATAACGGACGATATAACCTACACTTTCATACCACATAGTGTGAAAATCAATGAAAAAATCACACATTGTTTACGTGAATGTGTTCCAACGATAACGGACGATATCAATGTAACCTACACTTTAAAATATAGTTTATTGGTATTCCTTTGTAATTTTATCAGTAGTAGTTGCTACATTATCTAGTTTAGAGGCTACATGATTTTCTCTCTGTTTGATTTTTCGAGGATTCACTCATAAGGTGTGTATTTTTCTTTCTGTGTTACAATCGGAAAATTCACTTACAAATCCATAAAGCCACAAGCGTTGCCATTTTTTTTAGTTTAATTAATGGACATATACTTCTGACTAACCAGATGACATTGAATACGTTTTTCAACAATCTGGACTGCTTTGAAGTTATTTATTGGCTTTCAAATGGTCAAAGTATAGCTTTGTCTGTAGATTGGACTGTAAGTAGTACTTTGCCCTTATTACGTCAGTGCCTTTACTGAACTAAAACACGACATATTTGCCATATACGTCCGCAAAGTCAAGTCGGTGGTCGTTCTGAGCTATTGAAGGCTGTTTGAACGCTAATTGATTGAAAGCTCGACGGCTTGTTTGAATAATAAATTACCTCCATTACCAGTTAGTACCGAGACCCACTTACTGACGTGTTTACAATGTCCATCCGGCGTGTGACACAGCCGTTGATGTCTTCCTTGCTTTGTCTCGTCGTGAAACCTGTGAATTGATCGTTTCTACACTTCCGTCATTCTAGTTAGCCTTGGCAAGAATATTAAGTTAGTGAAGTGTGTTTGAAACTCAAAACTCAATTACAACGTATTTGGAGATTTGAGTTAAATACAAGTTAGAAGTAAAGATTTGGATACGGATAAAAAAATGTCTTTTCCCCTAATATTGTTTGAACGAAGAAGAAAAACATCATATTGTTTAAGTTGTAATACCGAAAACGAAAACACGGTCTCGTCATGAAGGATGGGAAATTGCAGCAAAAATTATAGTGGAGCATTGCGTTTTAACTAATCGTATATCGAACGACTAATGAAAACAGAATAGGCTATGATGTCGTACACTTCAATATTAACTTACTGTTTGTTATAAATACCTACAATTATTATTTGTATTGTTTAATAAATTGTAATGTATTGCTGGCCACATCGAGTTCCAGACTTACATAACTACTTCACTTATAAATCTCATTTGTTAAACCACAATGATTGTTACCTTCTAAAGGATAAATGTTTATATCTCAATATTACCTACAAAATACATTTAGAGTTCCAACTGATGAATTATTTATTTGACTCATTTCCATGTTGAGAACAGACCACAGTTAGGTGAGAGATAGTGCTCTGTTGGATTAAGTGGCAGGAAATGGGCCCTTTCCTATGGAATATTCAAAGAGGCCGTGTGAAACTTATTACATACAAATGGCTGAAACTTATTGATACTAGTTTTTCCACTGGTAATTTTATATACCGTACAGGATCTATAAATCTTATTTAAGATGTTTTTTTTTTATTAATATATTACTGGTTTGTTATACAAATGTTGACTTGATCCATGCGTTGTAATAATGTGTTTGACTTTATAAATAACTTATGGCCAGCCTACATGTAGAATTTACATGGTCATGATGAGTCTACACGTAGTTTTAATAAAACCACGGTCAGTATAAATGTAGCTTTATATAGTAATAGCCAGTCTTAATGTAGTATTTATGGGATTATAGCCATAGCCAGGTTTCGTGTAGTGTTTTGGTAGTTCTAGCCAGCCTTCTTGTCGTATTTGATAGTTCCAACCAGCATTCGTGTAGTGTTTAAGTAGTTCTAACTAGTCTTCGTAGAGTGTTTTGGTAATTCTAGCCAGCCTTCGTGTAGTGTTTAAGTAGTTCTAGCCAGTCTTCCTGTAGTGTTTTGGTAATTCTAGCCAACCTTCGTGTAGTGTTTAAGTAGTTCTAGCCAGTCTTCCTGTAGTGTTTTGATATTTCTAGCCAGCCTTCGTGTAGTGTTTAAGTAGTTCTAGCCAGTCTTCCTGTAGTGTTTTGGTAATTCTAGCCAACCTTCGTGTAGTGTTTAGGTAGTCATAGCAGCCTTCGTGTAGTGTTTTGTTAATTCTAGCCAACCTTCGTGTAGTGTTTAGGTAGTCAGTCTTCCTGTAGTGTTTTGGTAATTCTAGCCAACCTTCGTGTAGTGTTTAGGTAGTCATAGCAGCCTTCGTGTAGTGTTTTGTTAATTCTAGCCAACCTTCGTGTAGTGTTTAGGTAGTCATAGCAGACTTCGTGTAGTGTTTTGGTAGTCATAGCTCCGTCATGTAGTGTATTGGTAGTTCTAGCCAGCCTACAAATATTCTCACTTCTCAGTTATACATAGCAGTGCAGTGAGGGTGCTATAATTTCTCCGAACTTACTATTACTTACTAAATCAGGATTGAAATTTACTAATAAGGTCATTGCTAGAGAGATAATTACATACTTGCTGTTATGTACAGCAATAATCTCTCAAGTTGTTTTGAGATCACAGGTAACATACTATTGTTGATCGATAATTCTATGAGGATGATGAAGAGGTCTTAGCAACTGACCGAACAATCACTGATTTTCAGGCCGATAGGAGTAACGAGATTGTAGTCAGTTAATTATTGACGTGATAACAGGTAAAACTGCGGGGACTTTAACGCCTAATGATTTGTAGAAATGTTAACAGTCTCTATAACATTAGTTAAAATCAACATAATGGATTTCTATGATCCACCATCGTGGTGTTGTGGATATCAGTTCCCATGCAACTGGAGAGAGCGAGAGAACCACTAGCAATTACAGCTGTCCTGTCTGATTGGACCGGTGGATTAGCGATGTTAAGGGACCAGCTTGTATAAATAATGACTGGGGAACCGTGACCCACCTTGACCCGACCATCAGTGCCGTGGTATTGTAGACGTCATTTCCCATGCTACTGGGGAGAGCGAAAGAACCACTGGCAATTACAGCTGTCCCGTCTGGATTAGCGATGTAAAGGGACCACATCTTGTAGTACAACTATGTCTGGGGAACCGTGACCCACCTTGACCCGACCATTAGTGTGGTGGTATGTAGACGTCATTTCCCATGATACTGGAGAGAGCGAGAGAACCACTGGCAATTACAGCTGTCCCGTCTGAATTAGTGATGTAAAGGGACCACATCTTGTTGTACAACTATGTCTGGGGAACCGTGACCCACTTTGACCCGACAATTAGTGTGGTGGTATGTAGACGTCATTTCCCATGCTACTAGAGAGAGCGAGAGAACCACTCGCCATTACAGGTGTCCTGTCTGATTGGACCGGTGGATTAGCGATGTAAAGGGACCAGCTTGTATAATGTCTGGGGAACCATGACTCACCTTGACCCGACCATCAATGTCGTGGTATTGTAGACGTCAGATCCCATGCTACTAGAGAGAGCGGGAGAACCACTAGCAAGTACAGATGTCCTGTCTGATTGGACCGGTGGATTAGCGATGTAAAGGGACTAGCTTGTACAACTAATGTCTGGGGAAACGTTACTCACCTTGACCCGACCATCAGTGTCATGGTACTGTAGACGTCAGATCCCATGATACTAGAGAGAGCGGGAGAACCACTAGCAATTACAGGTGTCCTGTCTGATTGGTCCGGTGGATTAGCGATGTAAGTGGACCAGCTTGTATAACTAATGTCTGGGGAACCGTAATTCACCTTGACCCGACCATCAGTGTCGTTGTATTGTAGACGTCAGTTTCCATGCTACTAGAGAGAGGGGGAGAACCACAAGCAATTACAGGTGTCCTGTCTGATTGGACCGATAGAGTAGTGACGTCAAGGGACCAGCTTGTACAACTTATGTGTGGGGAACCATGACCCACCTTGACCCGATCATCAGAGTCGTGGTATTGTAGACGTCAGTTCCCATGCTACTAGAGACAGCGGGAGAACCACTGGCAATTACAGGTGTCCTGTCTGATTGGACCAGTGGATTAGCGATGTAAATGGACCAGCTTGTATAACTATTGTCTGGGGAACCGTTACTCACCTTGACCCGACCATTTGTGTCGTGGTATTGTAGACGTCAGTTCCCATGCTGCTAGAGAGAGTGAGAGAACCACTAGCAATTACAGGTGTCCTGTCTGATTGGACCGATAGAGTAGTGATGTCAAGGGACCAGCTTGTACAACTAATGTCTGGGGAACGGTGACCCACCTTGACCCGACCATCAGTGTCGTGGTATTGTAGACGTCAGTTCCCATGCTACTAGAGAGAGCAGGAGAACCACTGGCAATTACAGGTGTCCTGTCTGATTGAACCGGTGGATTAGCGATGTAAAGGGACTAGCTTGTTGTACAATTAATGCAGTCAACCCAGCAATATTTGTCCATCTATTTTCTGTTCAATGACTAGACCTATTTATTACGTTTTCTATCTAATTTAATTTTTCTTAGCTTCTATAACATTACAAGGTTGTCAATAAAGAAATGTACACTTTCATAAATCAATCAAACTGACACAGCATTATTTATACCTGTCTTTTTTTATTTGAATGGTTAATAACAGCGTTGAGGAGACTTTTTTGTGTGCTTGGACAGCGAGAACCCAATCAGTTACTGTAATACAACGTCGCTTTAGAACGCGCCTCCAAAACCCACCAGGTAGGAAGTGTATTTATGGCTGGCTCAAGAAATTCAAAAGTACAGGTTGTCTGTGCATATCATAAAGCTCTGGGAGGCTATCACTGGAAGAAGGTCGTGTTAAACAGGTTCTCGAGCAAGCGCAGTCCACAAAATTCAACGTCTAGGGTAAGGGTAGACCACAGTCATCTGTTTGGAGAATTTTGAGAACACGTCTAAAGATGAAACATACAAGCTACAGATTTTACGTGATGGTGATGATGAGGAAAACGTTTTGTATTCAGTATTATCATCCAGACACGTTTTCAAGAATATGGATTCATGATCAACTAATCTTTGGTGGTTAATCAACTAATCCTTGGTGGTTAATCAACTAATCTTTGGTGGTTAATCAACTAATCTTTGGTGGTTAATCAACTAATCTTTGGTGATTAATCAACTAATCTTTGGTGGTTAATCAACTAATCTTTGGTGGTTAATCAACTAATCTGGTGGTTAATCAAATAATCTTTGGTGGTTAATCAACTAATCTTTGGTGGTTAATCAAATAATCTTTGGTGGTTAATCAACTAATCTTTGGTGGTTAATCAACTAATCTTTGGTGGTTAATCAACTAATCTTTGGTGGTTAATCAACTAATCTTTGGTGGTTAATCAACTAATCTTTGGTGGTTAATCAACGTTTCATATCAGAGTAAAGGTTAACAAACACAAGGTGATTTTCTGGTGAACATAAATTCTTAGAGAAATAGTTCAACGTGAAAGGTATTCTCCTTAATTAAATATCTGCTATGCTGTATCAAAGCAACATATATACGGGCCTTTCTTCTTTTAAGAAGAGACACATCCGGAAGTGCAAATTTCTGAAGGAAGTTTCTGAGTGAATGACATATCCCTCAAACATAATAAGACAGTAATGACTACATATTTGTTCAAGATGATGCTCCGCCACATTAGCACCATGATGTAAGAGATTACCTCGTTGTCGCATCGGCACATTGGCACCACGATGTCAGAGATTACCTCGATGTCGCATCGCCACATTGGCACCACGATGTCAGAGATTACCTCGATGTCCCATCGCCACATTGGCACCACGATGTCAGAGATTACCTCGATGTCGCATCGCCGGATTGGCACCATGGTGTCAGAGATTACCTCGATGTCGCATCGCCACATTCGCACCATGATGTAAGAGATTACCTCGATGTCGCATCGCCGGAATGGTCGTGCGACTCACAACAAAGTGTCACTCTTGCGTTGGCCACCTCGCAGTCTGGATTTGACCCCATACGATATCTTTCTGTGGGGTCCATTGACATTGAGCCTCTTGGAATTAGAGCATCACATAAGAAGAGCTTTAGAGAGTGTTGATGTCGATTCCCTTTTAAAAGTCTGGTCAGAACCTGACTACAGAATTGATTTCTGCGTGTGACCCGTGATACAAATTTATGTTTGTTAAAAAACACACACAAATTGAAATGTTCTCCCATTACATCGCAAACTGCTTTCCCATACAAAATAAATGGATTAGACCATTTTTCGATTCCACATGACACGACACGGTAGGAGCACAGTACCCTATGTGAAAACCGGCCTTTTTTAGAACGGAACTTTCTTGCGGGTCGATGGACGCCCTATAAAGATCTTTTTGTGCCGCCACGTTCAGAAGAACCGAAAACGGCGCCTGAAGTAAGATTCTGGTGGACAAAGCCCCAATTCGCTGTGGTTGGACCTCTATAGGTTCCGAGATCAATGTATTAATCTTCTATTTGTCTGAGAGGTTCCAACAGATTAGTTTTAATAGAGGGGGAGATCTCCGCTGGGATAGGGGTCAGTGAAAATCAGAGGGTAATATATATTATTCACCCACTAGCGTTCTTGGTAAATAAAAATTTCCACAATTTATATTTCGAATTTTTTATATTTCGGGCAGAGGCCGAAAAAGTGTCTACTACGTGTTGTGAACATTTTAGCTTGCCCAAAACGTGCGGTTGGCAAAATATCAGGATGTCAGTGAATTTACAATCGACAGAAACATAAATACAATCAATGAACATTTGAAGTCAATTTCAAAACGTCCCAAATCTCCATAACCATTTTCCATTTTTGAAAAAGTCTTCCATTTTTTTTTTTTTTTTTTTTTTTTTTTTTTTTTTTTTTTTTTTACGAAAGGAACTTGTTTTGGCAGTCACATCGTATTCTTTTTTATGCTTCACTAAAGTTTTTTGTACCCTCACATAAAATAATCAAAAGATTATAATAAATGGTTATAGATAAAACGGTACACCACAAATATAACATATTTTATTTGCGATAGTGCAAGTGGAATTAAATATGTATTTATGAACATATTTTCGTTGAATACATAATGTAATGAAATTATGTGGAGGGGTCCAACGCTTTTTAACAAATGTTTTAATAAGCACGCTGATTAATGGAATATATTTATCGACAAAAATATGTAGCTCTGACTGAAGCCTCGAGGTGAACTCAGTAGGAGTGCGAGAGCGTAGGCGGAACCCTAACGGAAACCCTCCCCGGAGCCAACAGAACCATTTCTTTACAGTAATGAGGTTCAATTTATAGTTTTAAGACCTTAAAAACTAGGTTCGTCAACAACAGTAGAACTCCCAATTATCCAAATCAATTGGTATTAGACCCTATTCGGATAATCAAAAATTCGGATAGTTGGATTTTTGTCAATAAGCATTCTATTTTACTTTAATTACTGCTCTACGTTTAAATGAGATAAAAAAAAAAAAAAACAATACGAGTATTTTAAAAGAGCATTTAATTACATTATTACAAATTATATTCCCTGGTAAAACTTGGATTTATTGTTTTGAGACCGTGCTACAGTTTATAGTATTTATTGAAGTATATTATGCATTATTTATTGTGATTTTTAAAGATTAAAAATACTACTGTACATTGTTATTCGCTTTTTTTGAATAAAATTTAAAATGTAAATATTTTCAAGTTTATTTCATGACACTCTGAAAGCGATCGGATGTTTGGAGTTCGGATAGTTGGAGTTCCACTGTAATGGATTTTTGGTTGAAATATTTTTGCACTCATGACAAATGTGTGGACTATTGTTTAACTACTTTTAATTGCAAACTTTCCTTAGCATAATCTCCTCTTCTGCTAAATGTTAGACTTTTTCAGCCTTAAATATAAAGTAAAGAATATTTAAACTTATGCTCTTAGCATTGTTAAAATATGCTTCCTTTTACGACTAACTTACACCGACACCGATAAACGTATTTAGTTGTGTATTAAGTATCGGTACATTACTAGAGCTGTAATCCTGACGTCGTTTCTTCTACGTTTAAGAGTTATGGCGACTCTTAAGACCCACAGATGAGGGATGAAATTAGAGGTAAAATATACATTGATTTATTTCCGGGGAAGAAGGAAGTGTACATGGTAATAGTGAGATATAATAGTGCCGTACATTTGTAAAATTCTTGTAGGACCAGAACCACGTGATCATAGACTAAACACAAAACCACATACACCATCAACTCATGTGACAAAGAAGTTGTCACATGAGTAGTATAGCCAAAACAACCATTTACACAATCAACTGTATCAGATCCAGGAATGTGTATATTGGTCACCCTGTAAGGAGAATGTGCAGACATAGAATCTGACGGCAAACTCATGTGATGCAGAGGTTGTCACATGTGTATAGTAAAAAGCTAACCATAGACAAAATTAACTGAATTAGATCAAAACAATTCATTGTTCACCCTGTGAGAAGAGTGCGCAGACATCGAATCTGAAGGCAAACAGAGGTTGTCACATGGATATAGCTAAGAGCTGACCACCTACACCATAATTATATCAGATCCAGACAGACAGTCCATTTGCCACCTTGTGAGAAGAGTGTGAAGACGTACAACCTGTTGGAAAACTCATGTGACACATAGGTTTTCACATAAGTAAATGTAAAACATAACCATCTACCCTGTCAACTGTATCACATTCAGGAAGTACATTGGTCAGTCACGCTGGGAGAAGATTGCGTAGACGTCGTTCCTTTTGGCTTTACTCATGTGACACAGAGGTTGTCACATGAGTATAGCCAAGACCTGACCATCTACACCATCAACTGTATCAGATCCAGACAGTACATTGGTCAGCGCACGAGAAGAAGGTGCTGGCGTCGTGCCCCTCCGTACTGGCCACTATGCTATTAACATACAATGGTTCATTTGCATAGAACTCATAATTTGGTCCATGTTTATGTCCCCGCCCCACCGTGCTCTGATGTAGGCAACCAACGCGATTATCTGGCGTCACATAAGTGGCTCACTGCTGATAGGACAATAGTCAAGTGCCTTCATAAATTATTAACGGTATTTGGTGGTTTGTTTAAAGAACTATGTAAAAATAATCCGATGTTATTGGCTGGAAAGATATTAATTGTACGAGTGTGAGAGTTGTTCGAACTTTACACCTTAAAATGGTGTATTATTGTTACATCTTGATGAGCAGATTTGATTAGGAAGAACGTTTCCGATTTGGAGTGGAATAAACTAATGCTCATCGAAGACGGACGGTTATGTTAATCGTTATAAAAAAAAAAAACTGTCCGCTTGACTATCTTCGCTTTTTCGCTGTAGAACACTCCAAGCTTCTTAGAACAAATCTTCAATGTTGCATGGAAAATGGTGTCTACATGTTTTAGGGTCATACTTGATGGAGAGTAGTCAATAGTTGATGGAAAATTGGAGCCCGAGTGGGCGAGCCGGTGGCGGAGAGGTCTAAGGTGTCAGGACTTTGAGCTTGGGTTAGAAATAGAGAATCTGGCCTAGACGAAGATTTATCAGTATATGCACCTTCTACTGTACTGGTTCACCCCATTGCTCTTTTTGAATAAGTTCCTCGCACAGATCAATTTTCTATGAGGAATGGGCAGAGTAACGGTAAGAAGGAGATCGGCCTTTCCTTTTATATAAAAAAATGACGTCAACAGATAGACAGCTGAACTGATTACTGGTGTGGAGGTAGTGACATTAGCAGATAGATGGCTGAACTGATCACTGGTGAGGAGTTAGTGACGTCAGCAGATAGATGGCTGAACTGATTACTGGTGTGGAGGTAGTGACGTAGTTCAGATCCTGAGTCAATAGTTACTTGTAAGTCTTCCAGAATAATATGAACCATTTTACTTTAGAGAGCCAGTATGCTGATTTGTAGGGGAAATCTTAACAACTTGGTCATTCGTCAATTTTAGGGGATAAAGGATGGTGCATTTGTGAAAACTTCAGAAAAAGTTCTGAATAGATATCGGTATACATAATCATTGAGAAAACGTCGACCTCCTATTTTCGGTGACCTCTGGAGGGTGCTAAAGAAAGAGGGAATCCAAGAAAAATCGCGTGGGACAAGGAATAATGAGCAAGCCCAGGATTGTTGCCTAGATTGGTCTTTTAGTTTTGTGTTTAAATATGAGATCTCAGTTTAAGCCTGACACTAATATCGCAATTGTGTATTACGTACTTTCCCAAAGTTTAAAGTTTGCAGTGCGCATAGGCCTACTGTAATTTCCACATTTGGAACTGCTGTGGCATCTGAAAGGTTGAGCAACCTGACCATCTTATTTTTTCACATTTTCTATTCCATTAATAAAATTTACCTTTAAGTATATATAAAAAATTGTTTCGGTTTTTACTTAATATATACAACCGTATAAGGAAACCGGCCTTGCTTTTTAAGGATTGAAGTTTTCCTAGTAAAAAACGCCCATTCGCTGCATTAGGTCAGGCCTCCTTGTACTAGACTTCACAATAGACATCTGCTTGCTAAAAATTCCTTTACAAAATAATGGTAAAGAATTTTTTACGTAAATTGGAAAAATTCACTATTTACCCATTTGTTCTGACAGGGATTACTTGTAATACTTGCCTAAAGTCCCAAAGAAAGATTAAGAGTTGACACGGATTGAAGCAGTGAGTTAATAAAGTGGTTTGTGTTTTATAGTTATTTATGTTATAAGCTGTTAACCGAGCTTTGTCGTGAAGTAATCTTATACAGCATGTTTACATTGTACTATATACAAGTAATTAAATATGAGTGGTTTAGTCTGAACAAATTTAACACTTCCATACCGGAAACACAGCAAACAGAAATGAACTGGTTAAACTCGAAATAAAATGTGACAAAATATTCAAAGTACTTTTATACAATCAGCTGGTTTTTAAACAGATGCATCATTAGAACTTTTGTTGGTATTTTCAAATGGGTAAACTAAGAAATGAAACTACTAATTTTCATAGGGGTAACCCTAGTAATATAAAAGTATCGTTTTGTGCACTTTTTTATATAGGTTAAGGAATGCTGCTAACCTATTTTACGAGCATTTGAAAGAGATCAAAACAAATTAAGAGTATTTCATTACGGAAAACTACCACTGGGTTAAATCGACGAATTTGAAATACTGCTTTGGCCTGCGCATTTTTCGAACAACCTTAGATATGTAGAACACGTAAAAATAATAAGAGTTAATGTTTCAAGGAACACAACAGTATAAAGTTGAAAGCTTAACGTTCTTTGATTTAAATTAAATGTTTAAAGAATTAGCATGTTCATGCGAATTGATAAAAAACGAGACAGTGACAAATCCGGTTATTCAACAATAAAATAGAGCCTACGATAATAATGTATTTTATAAAATAAATTATTATGAGCGATGTATCTACATTATTTTTATTAGATCGAATTTATCTTTGAACAGGAATTGTTTGCTTATGAAGTAATGAAAGAAAGCGTTACAAGGCGAGTGTTGTCTTTGTCACGATATAATGTATCTTGTAGGTATATACATGTGATAGTTGTAAGGTATACCAATAACATTGCTATCTACTGCCAAAGAAGAGTTGAATGTAATCATGTCTTATGTTAATATTCAGTAGCCGGAATTAATACATTCCTTGCAAGAGACAGTTGTCAACCTTTACCAAGTAGTCGAGCCTCAAATAGCACGAAACCCAGTTACCACCTTAGTTGTTGGTTGTTCTGAAGCGTTCCTTTTCATTGCCAAGAGCCATCACTCATAAAGTTCAAAGTCAAATAGCATGAAACCCAGTTACCAACTTAGTTGTTGGTTGTTCTGAAGCATTCCTTTTCATTACCAAGAGCCATCACTCATAAAGTTCAAAGTCAAATAGCACGAAACCCAGTTACCAACTTAGTTGTTGGTTGTTCTGAAGCGTTCCTTTTCATTACTTAAATCCATCACTCATAAAGTTCAAAGTCAAATAGCATGAAACCCAGTTACCAACTTAGTTGTTGGTTGTTCTGAAGTGTTCCTTTTCATTACTTAAAGCCATCACTCATAAAGTTCAAAGTCAAAAAGATCCAGCTGCCTGGAGGACGGTCAGACTCCTGGAGAAAGTACTGGAGGGTCGTCGGCCTCCCAAAGGGCTGCACAAGGTCACGGCTGATCCGGTATATTGATTAAACATGAGCTTATTTCCAACTCGTATTGCTTGTATGATGCAGACTACAAAATAATGGAGCTAGGCTATTTATTAAAGATATTTCGCTGTTAATTTTTCGTTCAATTAGTTTTCAATTCTATTTATGCTTATAGAATAAAAAATATAACAAAGCACAACAATTGATGATGTGCTCTATAGATATTATTATTATTGTTGGCGTAAAGATTCCGAGATGGCCATTCATGTTTCCGGTTAGACATTCATTGCATTGAAAAAACCTCATTTCTACAATGTATTACCATCATCCAACATTGCACTGTCACTATTCTGTACATTACGACAATATTGATTAACTAGGGGACACACCTGCAGGCTTCGCTTGACTAACCCATCACTCGCTGAGTTCTTGCAACTTCAGTCTTCAGCCTCGTTCTGTAACTTACAAATATTAATAAATTAACTGTGTCAAGTAAAATCATAAAATGTAAATTTCATTAGCGCACTGAGTAGCTACATTACCTATTCATCAATATAATAATCACCCACTGTTATTACTTAGCCTATTACAATTGATATCGTTGCATTTGTTTTATCTAAGGTTTGTAACATGTTAAATTAACGAAATGGCACTACTCAAATTACAATTGAAATGTTTAAGGCCAGTAGGGCAGACTTGTCATTGCACTGTTTTTACTACTTGTAATTGCTGTATTGATGTTGTACAGTACTTGTTGTTACTGTGGCATAACTACCTGTTGTTAGCGTGGCGAACAGTAAAACACGTGTGCACGTGGTACTCTCTTGCACTTGGCAGCTCACGTGGAGGCTGGTCTCCGCGCTATGAGATTCTCATCGGGGGCACTCGCACGCGCACTACGTTCCATTACCACTCGTGTGCACGTGGTACTCTCTTGCACTTGGCAGCCCACATGGAGGCTGATCTCCGTGTTGAGATTCTCATCAGGGACCCTCGCACGCGCACTACTTTCCATCACCATCGTGTGCACGGTACTCTCTTGCACTTGGCAGCCCACATGGAGGCTGATCTCCGTGTTGAGATTCTCATCAGGGGCCCTCGCACGCGCACTACGTTCCATCACAGCTCGTGTGCACGTGGTACTCTCTTGCACTTGGCAGCCCAGGAAGGCTGATCTCCGCGCTATTAGATTCTCATCAGGAGCCCTCGCACGCGCACTACGTTCCATCACCACTAGTGTGCACGTGGTACTCTTGCACTTGGCAGCCCAGGTGGAGGCAGATCTCCGTGTTGAGATTCATCAGAGATCCTCGCACGCGTGCCACGTTCCGTCTTTGCTCGTGTTCATGGGATACTCCTCTAGAATCACAAATAAGGCCAGATGAACTCACAGCACGTCTTGCCATCTAGTCATACTACTAGACTTCATTATTACTTTGTTCTTATCCTGCAAGAGAATAGTGTAGCCTTTACCTCGAATGTAAAGGAAATTGCAGTTATTGGAACTTGTGTCCATCCGTCATTTATATACGTTACAACATAAGTTTTATATGTACAGTTGGTACAATTCTTTAAACGTCCATTGTAGAATGAAAATTAAATAATATTATTTACGGTAATACTTGACGCATATTCCTCCCGCATTTGTGTCGAATTATAAACAGTTTTATTTTTATTGTTGTAGAGTATTTATGAATGATCCTCGAAGTAGATTGGTTTTATTGTTTTCGTGTAGCAATAAAAGTTCTACAATACACAAATGTCCGATACTAATTAAATATGAAATTAATTTTCATTATTGTCGTATTAATTCCCATCTGGAGTTCAAACTAACTCTTTAAAATGAAGTTTTGTCTTCGAATCGAGGCCTTAACTTACTAACTTTCAAAATTGTAGTTTATTAACTTCTCCCTGCTTCATCATTGCTCATAAATGAATTCGCAAATAACGTTAATAAGTTTCATATATATATATATATATATATATATATATATATATATATATATACATATATTGTTGTTAAGCGTCAAATGTTAAGAAAAGAGTAAACAATGTGTAGTGGTTACTACATACAATGGCAGTAACATTCTACAATTTGTAGTGGTTACTACATACAATGGCAGTAACATTCTACAATGTGTAGTGGTTACTACATACAATGGCAGTACCATTCTACAATGTGTAGTGGTTACTACATACAATGGCAGTAACATTCTACAATGTGTAATGGTTACTACATACAATGGCAGTAACATTCTACAATGTGTAGTGGTTACTACATACAATGGCAGTAACATTCTACTATGTGTAGTGGTTACTACATACAATGGCAGTAACATTCTACAATCTGTAGTGGTTACTACATACAATGGCAGTAACATTCTACAATCTGTAGTGGTTACTACATACAATGGCAGTAACATTTTACAATCTGTTAGCTAAAACTGTTATTGTGAGATATAGGATCGAGCAATTTGAATAAATTATCGTTGCAAATACCAAAAATGTTCCATTTTTGTCTGATAAACAAGAAATGTTCTTTATATTTTTATAATACTTTTATTATTGTGATTATTCAGGCGTCGGCCCGACAGACCACATGATTTACTTGATGTGTTGGACTTTATTTGTGCCCATAGGCGTTCCATTCTTTCGAAATGAGCTTCCTTACAAGACCTCTGGATGTGTCTGAATGTATTTTTGTTTTAATCGCTAATTTATATATGCTGTTTTTGCCTTCTTATGTTGCAGCAATCCTTTTAACTGCCTCTGTTTTGACCATTTTTTTTATTGTAATACCATAACATAGCGAATTCTTTAAACACAAAAAAGTTAATCATAGTCAAAATAAACTAAAAAGTAAATAATTAAGCATTATAAAATTCTAGCCGAATCAGCTTTATCACACTATATGTTAGTAAATATGATAAAATCTAAGCTAGATAAAACAAATAAATGAGTTCCATTATTTCCTCCGTTCAAAAAACTGTTGAAAGTATTTTTTGAAAATGAATAAAACCGATCATATTCGAATTTTAGATTATATTTATATAGTGTATCATAATGTAGGTCCATACCACACTTCCAATATCTCGATGCAAAATCTGAAACTAGAGACAGTGCGTGATTTATCGTGGCCTACACGAGGGCTATCATGACTTATCTAACTAGAAGACAAGGACCGTTGGCGAGGGTACAAGTGCGCGTTTTTTCTATCTGATGGCCGCGGAGTGGGCAAGGCCGGCGTACGAGCAGCTGATCGAGTCAGAGAAACTACAAGGATCATGTGGTCGCACTGCGTACGAACAGCTGATCAAGTCAGAGAAATTACAAGGATCATGTATTCAGTTGCACAGCGGACGAACCACTGATCGAGTCAGAGTAATTATAAGGATCGTGTAGTCACACTGCGTACGGACCACTGATCGAGTCAGAGAAATTACAAGGATCGTGTAGTCACATTACCTACGAACAGCTAATCAAGTCAGATAAATTACAAGGATCGTGAAATCTTTCTGCGTACGAACAGCTGATCAAGTCAGAGAAATTACAAGGATCATGTAGTCAGTTGCACACTAGCGGACGAACCACTGATCGAGTCAGAGTAATTACAAGGATCGTGTGGTCGCACTGCGTACGAAGAGCTAATTGTGTAAGGCTCCTGTTGGCCAAGTCAACGAAAGTGAACGACTTCAGAACTGTTCATGAAATAAATTTAATCATCTATAGGTTCTATCGATTCATTATTAAGATTAAAGTCGTGTACAGAACTCACTTTGAAGGATCATGTTCTTTTCATCTATATTTCTTACACTTTTTTCCGTATAATATCTCTGATATCTCTCCCAGCCCTGGCACTACTATCCCATATATATATAGACTGCTCGAGTTAGTCGAGTTGTGACAATTGCTCAATGAGACCCTTCAACTAGTGCTGGAGTTGTGAGAATCACTATATGGGCTCTTTAAAAGTTGTTCTAGTTGAGACAAATGCCCAATAAGACCCTTAATGAAACTAGTATTAGAGTTGTGACAATAACTACATGAGTTCCATAAAAGGTTGCTGTAGTGGTGACAAATTCCCTATAAGACCCTTAAACTAGTGCTGGAGTTGCGACAATCACTAACTGGGTTCCATAATAGGATGCCCTAGTTGTGACAATTACCCAATGGGACTAGTGTCCGAATTGCGATATTCTACCCGCAGCCGTACCGTAAACGTAATCAATACAGTTTTTAAAACTTATTCAACAATCATCTTTTTGTAATTAACTTTCTATATGATCAGTTAAATATAATTACGAATAATGCTGACTAATATTTGAAATTGACAGTCAGCTCTATGTGGAACATAAAATATTGCCGAAGTGACATTAGTTATTCTGACTTTTATTTGTAAAGTGTCCAATACATTTGCATCTAATGATGTAACGTTTTTTGTATGGATAAAAAACGTGTACAGAATGGTGTATTGTTGATAATGTTTAACATCTTGATTTATGTAGAATCATTGCACTTGAGGTTTTCTTAGATACTAAATTGAGTTGTTGAACACCATTTTCAATTCTTTTGTGAATCCTCTGGCCTGAGGGAGGTGAGCGTGGTTCACCGAAATCGATCACCATAATATTTGTGCATTTTGTACTTGTATTGCAATATATTTGTGCATTTTGTGCTTATATTGTAATATATTTGTGTTGTGTGCCGTTTACTAGTACTTTATAAACTAAGTTCATTTCAAATGTCTTCAAACAAGTTTCTTCATAATTTGTAATTTTTTTCCAGTATACTTTGGTATTCTTCACTTTCTATCCAGTTTCAATTGTAATTTCACAATCATGTGTGCTAATTTGTTTGCTTTGCAAGTATGGCCCTATGCCACCTGTTGTAGACGTTCCATTGTCGTATGTCATTTTGCTCACTTTCTTTCCAACTTTCAATGTAATAAAAACACTCCGTTAACTTTTCATTTTGTGTTGTCTGAAAGCATATCTTTATTGCATATATTATTGACATTGAGGAATGCTACATATGCACACATTTTAATTGATGTGCAAACCTCTTCATTTTTTTCGTAGTCCTATGTATGAGGCCTATATCTGGAACTTTTTTTATAAACACTTTCATTTATAATTACCTTTAGTTGGAGGTTTTTAACCACTCTGGCTTTAGAAAGGGTGGTGGAAGCGTAGAAAACAATGGGAACACTTCTTTATTGAGGGTAAAATTGCAATTTCTGGCATTTAACTTATTATTACTGAGAAATTAAAACCATATTTTTAACCACAAATAAATGTACTGGTAAACTTAAATATTTTGCTTGATTACGGTACACAAACAAATTAAATTTACGAAATGTTTGATAACTATTCCACAATTGAAGAAAAGAAATCGAATATATAAGAAATTTGTAAAACAAAATTGAAATGAATGTTTGGTGTTTCGTCTTCCTCTTCAATGTCATTAATTCAGCCTTAGTCTGGCAGCAACACCAAACTACTGTATATAGGGCCCGGCGGGTCTGGGTGGTCATTCACACAGCCTTAGTCTGGCAGCAACACCAAACTACTGTATATAGGGCCCGGCGGGTCTGGGTGGTCATTCACACAGCCTTAGTCTGGCAGCAACACCAAACTACTGTATATAGGGCCCGGCGGGTCTGGATGGTCATTTATTTCTCACATTCCAGAATAGTATATTAGACACTTTTTTATTTGTGCATTTAAAGGAATATGTCTAGCTAGTAAAAAAATAGCTACTGAAAGCATCAATACTTTAGATGAGCATCGATTTTACTTGATTCAAGCAGCAATAACAGGACTCGCCCTTGAAAAATTCTAGTTTTCATTTTACCATTTCTCATATGGTTTACTTTGTTTTGTATCAACATGCTATCTTCTTTTTGTGTTATAGTCAGTTTTATTTTATTGCCATTTTCATTCTGACGTATGTATCGATTTGTTCATCCTTCAGACTTTTGATTGAAGGTGTAGTATTTGCAGCAATTGTATGACCAAAGGTTGCCTGAAAGAATTCGTCCAAGCCAATCACCAATCCCACCCCTTCGTCGTTATCGGCGAAGAAAGTTGCCGAGTTCGTGCTCGGGATTAACTGACCCTCTACAACCGGGTATATTTGCGTGACCACGATTGGGTGGGATACCTGAGATGAACTGTGGCAACTGTGGAGCCCCTGAATCACCGAATTATCGCAACTCGTTAACCACCGTTTCACCCCTCCTCAGTCCAGTCACTAATATGGGAATTAGGTCGGTAGGGGAGAGGACAATACCGACGCCCTACCTGTTCCACTCAGGCGATCTGCCCTAAGGCAAAAACGGAGGGTGTTTCAAGGTCAAATGTCTGTCCCAGACCCCCACTTGCCAGCCATCAAGTCTGAAGTGGCCTTGGTGGAACACAGGTGTCGGTTTCTGTGATTGAACATATTTTATAATCACCTTATTCTTGGAATGTTGTCAATTAGGAATAACACTCAGTCATTGGATCAATTGGTACAGGAAAACATTCTCATTATTTCAGACAGATAAGAGTTTTTTCGAGACACTTAACATTCTGCAGTTAGTTGTTTGACAGATAATATCAGCTAAATAGTATAAATTACTTGTAAATTAGCTCAAAATAAGTATTTCTAGATCTTTGTATCTCTTAGGAATGAATACAAACTTTTAAAAAGTGGGGGGGGGGGGCAGGCAGAATCGTTGGTGTCGTGTTTCCTCAGCGCGTGCTTGCACAGCACAGTGCTTCTAGCGCACATTGGTCCGGACTAGTGTCAGAGGAACAGAGGCAGCCAGTAACGTCCAGCCTGGAAGGGTGGAAGGGGTTGAGGGTAGTTAACGATGAAGACGCCTGACTTTTCTCAGTCGTGCTAAAGTCACATTGTTTAATTATTAACTGTGTAAAGTGTTCAAAATGGAGGTAATCAAAACAAGAAGAAGGAAGCCGGCGTTAATAGTTTATGGTTATCGGCACAGGGTCGGGCGAAAGAATGACAATTCACACACTGAAGGTGTGTGAAAACAGACTTAATATTTTTTTGTTTAGTTTTTTAGAACACGTTTGAACCCAATACTTGGAAAACATCTATAAATTAATTTATTTGTCTTTCTGAAAGAACGATTATTGTACTACTTATACTGCTTATGTTTTCTCCCCCCCCCCTGTTTTGGCACCTGCAATTTTGCATGTCTTTTTTTAATTTTTTGAAAGGAGAGGCCAACTTCCTTAATTTTACTCTGCCCATTCCTCATAGACTATCGATCTGTGCGAGGATCTTATTCAGACAAACGATCTGTACGAGGAGTAAGGGGGCAAACTAGTACAGTACAAGGTGGTTACGGATAAATCTTCCAGTCTAGGCCGGATTCGAACCAGCGCTATCTCTAACCCAAGCTCAAGTCCTGACGCCTTAGACCGCTCGGCCACCGATCATCTAAATCTACTGTACAAAAGGGGTGGCATTAAATAGAATTTACGATGAATATCTTTTTTATGTCAATAAATAGGTAAATGTATTTTTTATGGCGTAAAGATATATTTTAAAATAATATTTTTATAGGAATGAAAATAAATCAATGCTATAGTGCTAATTATAAAGAATATATAATTTAATTTGTATTTTAAATAAGTGACTGTATATCCCATGAAGCGATAAGAACAAAAAATGAATGCCCTTCTTGTGTATTTAAGTCTTAACACAATCAAAATTTGATATTGAATTAAATTATAAAATATTATGGATGGTATAAATGAACAGTAGGTTGTTCACGCCGTTGAATTCACTCAAGTTATAAGATATAACTTATACAATATGATATAAATTACTTAGTATCCATGAATTTATTCAAAGTTAGTGTTATATCTTCATAAATAGGTACTGAATTAATAATATTAAGATATAAATGGGTACAACACAAAAAATAATAAATGAGTAAAAGGAGAAAACATTGATGTTCACATTTCTTGAGGTTACTGAAAAAAGTATCGATGCGAGGTGGAATTGCAAATTAACTTTAATAATTTGTTAGATTAATTTTACAATGGAGCTTAATTCTCTTTTACAATAAGAATAAATATAGTTATGGTAATTAATAAATTATATATTTCATGAGTTCTAATTTAACAGATCTGTGAATTTAGTTTACTTACCTCCTGTAAAGAAGACGTGCATACATCGCCTTCGACGTAACTACACGACAATGTTAAAGATCAACATTTTAAGTATTAAAGGAAATACAATGTAAATAAGTTGCAGTGTAAAAAAAAACAGCATTTATTTGATAATTTCAGCCTCTTTATTCTAAATATAACATACAATTGTTATAAATAGAAAGTTACATGATTTTAGTATTGATAGGCCTTTATTACTGTTCATATAGTGTAAATGCGTCAGTAGCCTAAGTCCGCATTGAGTATGAAGGTTCAATATTGATAAAAACTAATAAATCAACGAATACTAAAAAATAATATTTCAATTTACCTTAAGACATGTATTTAGAAGAATGTGTGTGAGTGTATGTGTAGTCCTAGTTACAAACTACGGCCAGCTGTTTTTTAGTAAGTGTCATAATTTATCAGTTTGATGGCAAATGAACAGCCGGTAGTTATCAGCTGATCCACTTCAACATTTGTGTTGACTCTGATTAGGATCGAACTGAGAACCGTTAGTTTATGAAGTCGTCTATCAACCAATCTTATTTTGAAGACAGAACAGGTTGTAATAGCCTCATCATAGGAATACTCGTAGCTACCAGTCCAGCTATTGTCTTCCCTGCATTAGGATCGAACTGAGAACCGTTAGTTTATGAAGTCGGCTATCAACCAATCTTATTTTGAAGACAGAACAGGTTGTAATAGCCTCATCACAGGAATACTCGTAGCTACCAGTCCAGCTATTGTCTTCCCTGCATTAGGATCGAACTGAGAACCGTTAGTTTATGAAGTCGGCTATCAACCAATCTTATTTTGAAGACAGAACAGGTTGTAATAGCCTCATCACAGGAATACTCGTAGCTACCAGTCCAGCTATTGTCTTCCCTGCATTAGGATCGAACTGAGAACCGTTAGTTTATGAAGTCGTCTATCAACCAATCTTATTTTGAAGACAGAACAGGTTGTAATAGCCTCATCACAGGAATACTCGTAGCTACCAGTCCAGCTATTGTCTTCCCTGCATTAGGATCGAACTTAGAACCGTTAGTTTATGAAGTCGTCTATCAACCAATCTTATTTTGAAGACAGAACAGGTTGTAATAGCCTCATCACAGGAATACTCGTAGCTACCAGTCCAGCTATTGTCTTCCCTGCATTAGGATCGAACTGAGAACCGTTAGTTTATGAAGTCGTCTATCAACCAATCTTATTTTGAAGACAGAACAGGTTGTAATAGCCTCATCATAGGAATACTCGTAGCTACCAGTCCAGCTATTGTCTTCCCTGCATTAGGATCGAACTGAGAACCGTTAGTTTATGAAGTCGTCTATCAACCAATCTTATTTTGAAGACAGAACAGGTTGTAATAGCCTCATCATAGGAATACTCGTAGCTACCAGTCCAGCTATTGTCTTCCCTGCATTCCTTCATGGTCACGTCTTGAGAGGCTCCCTATCTAAGTCTTCAGGAACAATCGCTTACTGAATACCAATTGACTGGTAGCGGATCCTCAGGCGTCTGTTTGAATATCTAGGATCATCGACGGCCAAATTGAGGTTAATTTGTGTCGACAACAGTCGGAAGAGATCAAGGAGTATTCAACTCCTGACTTAACAACAGGCAATTTAACGTGAGGAATGCACGAACCAAAACACGGCGTCACGTCGAGACCGCACAGTCGTCTACGCAATGTCAAAGTCCTACATTGTTAACAAATATTGCTGTAAAACTGCGGTGTAACTGTCTCGCATCTTATAAAATCCTTATTTATTCTTGATTTGTGTTGGTTGCTCGATAACTAACTTATTTTTGGCAAGTTTAGAAGAAAATGTATGTTTCACTATCACGACGGTCCAACTTTAAGAAAAATTTTCAAATGTGTAAGTTTTTTTGTTACCTTGAAGCCAAACGTACCTTTTGTATTTTAGTCCATGGCTAATTTGCGTTACGAATCTTTAATATTCTACAAATATGCATTGCTAGAACCCAAAACAAATGCAAATATGGTTTTCGTGATTTAACCCCGAAACTATAGAAGTAAATTTCACTAAAACTGTAAACTTAAATTATACCTAAAGTCAACATTAAAGTGTAACTAATACTTTTTGGGTATAGAAACTAACAATTGGGACCAAAGACTAGAATTATTTAGCTTAAAAATATACAATTCAAAGCACGTCTTTGATATGCACAGTTGAATTTGAATTGAATTTAAACCCTGATTTGCATATTCGAAGATGAAAAAAATGTAAAATTAAATTAAATATGTGTACACACTTGGAATCAGGTTAACATATAAGTCTTCAACTTGTGAATCAAGAGTATTAATCTCTATGTATGAAATGTCCATGCATGCTCGTCATTTGATGATATCCGTGAGTCTAATGTCAATGTAATTAACTTAATGTTCGACGGTGCAACCAGGAGCATATTCTTTGAATTGATGGTCTAGTATCACTAATACCTTAATGTATACAAGTAGATACAAGTATTAATCTCTAGGTATAAAATGTCCATCCATGCTCGTCATTTGATGATATCCGTGAGTCTAATGTTAATGTAATTAACTTAATGTTCGACAGTGCAACCAGGAGCACATTCTTTGAATTGATGGTCTAGTATCACTAATACCTTAATGTATACAAGTAGATACAAGTATTAATCTCTATGTATGAAATGTCCATGCATGCTCGTCATTTGATGATATCCGTGAGTCTAATGTCAATGTAATTAACTTAATGTTCGAAGGTGCAACCAGGAGCATATTCTTTGAATTGATGGTCTAGTATCACTAATACCTTAATGTATACAAGTGGATATAAGTATTAATCTCTAGGTATAAAATGTCCATGCATGCTCGTCATTTGATGTTATCAGTGAGTTAATGTCAATGTAATTAACTTAATGTTCTACGGTGCAACCAGGAGCACATTCTTTGAATTGATGGTCTAGTATCACTAATACCTTAATGTATACAAGTAGATACAAGTATTAATCTCTAGGTATGAAATGTCCATGCATGCTCGTCATTTGTATGATATCCGTGAGTCTAATGTCAATGTAATTAACTTAATGTTCTACGGTGCAACCAGGAGCACATTCTTTGAATTGATGGTCTAGTATCACTAATACCTTAATGTATACAAGTGGATATAAGTATTCTTTTCAATATATATCCAAATAATATACACATAGTTTAGGGAAATGTAAAAATACACAAGCACCATTAGAAAATAATAATAATAATGAATTAGCAAGGACACTTAAGTGGGGTAACTAATAAAAGTTATTGTTCTCTTAGACCCGAATATATATATATATATATATATATATGTGTTTTTTTTTTTTTTTTTGGAAAATATAAATATATGTGCACCATAGCCCTGACAACCAAAATCGATCAATACTTTGGAAAACCATTAGGCATGATACGGTTAGCCTATAATACACATATAAATGAAGAATAATGAGGGATTGGATATCATAAGTCAGGTATACTGACCTGAGTTATAAAAGTGAACAGGATTTGGTAAAACCTAAATCTGTGGATCCCACTGCAACAAAATACTAACACTGACTTAAGCACACTCAAGTTAGGAGATAAATTTAGTAATGTTTCCCCTAAATTGGAATAGACCTTCAGAATTTATAAGTATTAGAATATACGACACACATTGTCTCCAAAAATAAAACTGCTGAACATCTTGGATATTTTCGAAACGTCCCCACGTTTGGTCTAGAGCAATACTAGAATTTGCAAATACTGTAGTATAACTGTTTGGTATGTAGTGGTACAACAGATCGTCTCTGGCAGTGATCTAAGTACGAAAAATGTTCATAAGACCGTTGTTTAATTTAGTTCGTCAAATTATAAGTGAGAAAAAATTGAAGATTTTATTGATCGAACCAAATATGGACATATAGAAAAAGGTTACAACAATTTTTAAAACCCATACTCCGGTTGGAGGAATCAATTTAAAGGTTTACTCGCCAATTTTTAAGGAATGATGGAAAGGATATCCTTATATATTTATGATATCCTTATTATATAATGATGGAATATATATATCAATGAAAGTTAAGTTCTCTAAAATATTGCAAACCTTTTTAGATGAAATGAAAAATGACTTTATTGTATAACAATTGGCGAGGTTCGGACTAATAAAGTCCTCTCTTACACCTAACCATTCATGTACAATCTGAGGTTCATCGATGAGATGTACAATTTACATTATTTAGTTAACATAGTATATATTTTATAAAATGTTCTACAGAAGTTGCCAACAATGGCATTGTCAAAAGGGCGTCGTAGAATTGTGATTCAGGTATTGTGATGTTGGTCTTCGTTTCGTAGGCAAACTAAGCCATTATTTAATTATTTATGATTAAGTATTTAGTTTGTAACATTTGTATATCACTGAGATATTTTTTTAAATTCAAGGAAGGCTTGGTAATGACTGCAGGAATTTGAACGGGCCGACGCTCGGGTTCCACACAACGACAATGTTTTAACAACAGAGGATTTGGCCTGCCAGGCGTACCTGGTCCTGTACATCTAATTTGAACGGGCCGACGCTCGGGTTCCACACAACGACAATGTTTTAACAACAGAGGATTTGGCCTGCCAGGCGTACCTGGCCCTGTACATCTAATTTGAACGGGCCGACGCTCGGGTTCCACACAACGACAATGTTTTAACAACAGAGGATTTGGCCTGCCAGGCGTACCTGGCCCTGTACATCTAATTTGAACGGACCGACGCTCGGGTTCCACACAACGACAATGTTTTAACAACAGAGGATTTGGCCTGCCAGGCGTACCTGGCCCTGTACATCTAATTTGAACGGACCGACGCTCGGGTTCCACACAACGACAATGTTTTAACAACAGAGGATTTAGCCTGCCAGGCGTACCTGGTCCTGTACATCTAATTCTGGCAAAAACTATACACTATTACGGAAGAGCTGAGATGAAGCTCCACGCACCGCTGACGTATGAGCAAACTGATTGCCAGAGTCTGGTTGACTTTGGCATGGGGATAGGAATGAATCAGTCTTGCTGTAAATTAAGGGTCCACGTGGACACCCATTTTTTATTGGCTAGCGGCCTTGTGACAGCGACAGTCTATGCGGGGCCTCACTCTCAACTCTCGCTGAATAGCATATTATACATATGGAATTTGAGCCTGAAATCCTGTTCTTACAGCCATGGCGAGTCCGTTGAGCAGGTTCACAACAGGAAAGGATGTAGAGGCCTAACCTCTCAATTTAATTGATTTATAAGGTTCAGCCAATATTCGGAGACAAATGTGAAGTCCTAGCTACTCCGGAATGAAGATGATTTTAGTTTCCCATGACAAAAGCGTGACCGTCCTGCAACACGGACTATGTCGGAGGGTTATCAGCCAGACAGTCGTGCAGTGGAAACATATATTAGACTGTGCTGGTATTTATGGCTGAGTTGGCTAGCCAGCCAGCACTTTACTCCAGTATCTGGCTCGACTACATCCAGTCATAGTTTATGTGCAGACATTGGATGCACGCAGAACGCAACAAGTCCAAGCGTTAGTTTTGTATTTAATGGCTCCCATTAAAACATTTCGTGTTACAACAAGTTTATGAAAACATTTGTTCTGTAGTGTTCGTAAACTCTCTCCATAATTTATGTTCATTCTGACATGAAATCTAAGTAGTAAATACTTGACCTAAATAGCTGCACTCTACAGTACTGAACGAGCAAACTTGACTTGCTCAACCAACTTTTAAGTAAAACAGTAGATAGCAGAATTTGTTTTTTCCATGCATATTTTCGCTTTTGGATTGACTGGTTCCTATGAGAAATTACTTTTTTAGACTGTTAAATTTTGGGCGAAATTGAAGTAAGAAACTGAAAAATGTTCTCTTTAGAATGTTTCATCATCCAAAGCTAAATAAACTAACAACATAACGCCACAGCTGAGTTCACTCAAAATTTGACAGTCCTTAGTCAAACAAGTTATTTATAATTATAACACTGGGTCCAACTAACCTGGCTACAGATCAGTTTAGTTAATACAAAAAAAATGTATAAGTCAATCTTCCAATTTTGTGCAAACTTAATTAATTTTGTTACTGTAAATTTCCTGAGCTCTAAATTAGGCGATTGAATTTGAATTGTACTTATATATGATTAAGGCCTGATCACCTGCGACCTTGCCAAGTTCCAGTTATTGTAAAGTCACGTGTTCTGATGATAGCTGAGACAGAAGACTTTCGTTTTCTGATTTCTTCAATGTCGTTTAAGCCTTGTATATTAGGGAGGATGTGCAGTAAAATACGTGTGTAAGGAAGGGTAGACAGTAAGAGAAGTATACGGAGGAAGGCTGACAATAAAAGTCGTGACTGAGGAAAGATGCCTGGTACGGACGTGTGTAAAGAAGGGTAGACAGTAACATAAGTATACGGAGGAAGGATGACAGTAAAGGTCGTGACTTAGGAAAGATGCCTGGTACGGACGTGTGTAGGGAAGGGTAGACAGTAAGAGAAGTATACGGAGGAAGGATGACAGTAAAAGTCGTGACTTAGGAAAGATGCCTGGTACGGACGTGTGTAGGGAAGGGTAGACAGTAAGAGAAGTATACGGAGTAAGGATGACAATAAAAGTCGTGACTGAGGAAAGATGCCTGGTACGGACGTGTGTAGGGAAGGGTAGACAGTAAGAGAAGTATACGGAGGAAGGATGACAGTAAAAGTCGTGACTTAGGAAAGATGCCTGGTACGGACGTGTGTAGGGAAGGGTAGACAGTAAGATGAGTATACGGAGGAAGGATGACAATAAAAGTTGTGACTGAGGAAAGATGCCTGGTATGGACGTGTGTAAAGAAGAGTAGACAGTAAGAGAAGTATACGGAGGAAGGATGACAATAAAAGTCGTAACTGAGGAAAGATGCCTGCTACGGGCGTGTGTAAGGAAAGGTAGACAGTAAGAGAAGTATACGGAGGAAGGATGACAATAAAAGTCGTGACTGAGGAAAGATGCCTGGTACGGACGCGTGTAGGGAAGGGTAGACAGTAAGAGAAGTATACGGAGGAAGGATGACAATAAAAGTCGTGACTGAGGAAAGATGCCTGGTACGGACGTGTGTAGGGAAGGGTAGACAGTAAGATAAGTATACGGAGGAAGAATGACAATAAAAGTTGTGACTGAGGGAAGATGCCTGCTACGGGTGTGTGTAGGGAATGTGGGCATTAGTGGTGGGCATTAGTACGGTTTTTTTATTTTTTTTATTTTTCGTTTATAATTTTTAAAATGCATTACAGATCTTAGCGTAAATAATTTTTTGTAGAAATATTTTTAAAGGTTGTAAATATTTTATTGCTTATATACTAGACTATGAAAATTACTTTGTAAAATTCAATAAAGTTACGAAATGTTTGCATGAAAGTGTATATACAGTGACATTAATTCTAAATCGTCAGTTTTTAGAAACCATTATAAACAAATGTACGATGTTAAGGATGTCTATGGGTACATCATAAGTATGTACAGTTTACTTGGAAATCTACCTCAATGAATTTATTTCTTTTATTTTTGTGGGTAGTTTATACAATTTTTACCTACTAGTATTTCGTTACGTAATTTTTAATTTTTTAATTTGTTCTATTGTCTTTCAAATAGTGTTGGAAAGTCAACTCAAAAAAAGGAATTTTAGATTTTAAAACAAAACTTGAACGGATTACGTTGTTTGTTAGCACAAGAGTACGTAATTAGTGTGTAAGAAAACAGGTCACTTATAAGACTAATCACCCGACGTTGTCAAAACACAAATACACATTTTACTTACACACGTGATATTAGTGCGTTTCAGTACTTTTAAAGACGTTAAAGATCTCCCATTTTTAGTGCATCCGCTCGTCTCCCTAAATATAATGTTTATTTTCATTTCACAAATAATTATTATCTGAGGCTATAATTGTACGTAAAGTGTATTCTATACGCTGTATTCTTTTTCTTATTCTTTTTCTTATTCTTTTTCTTCAAAAAGTACGTTTCCTACTCAAGGCCCCTTGTTTAATTTCCTCAATAATGATTTCAAATAGCATCGTAAAAACCAAGTTTCAATGCCTCTACACATAAATGTAGTGCAGTTTGTTTTGCCCCCACATAATGTCTTTTTTCTTCAGGCTCTAGGTACATTCATAAAAACATTCATCTACTCGGTCATACTATTGTTTATATCATACTGATGTAATTTAATGCGGGGATATATTTCAAATCTTATGCTATTAGAATTACACTGGACCATATTTGGACCCTTGACATGTTTTTAACCGGGCGCTTGATTACTCTTATTGAAGAATGTCTAATTTTTATCAGTCCTGTATTTTTCTTGTTACAATTTCTCTAAATTCTTGATTTTTTTATTTGTAGGGTACCTATTACAATATATTATTATTCATGGTATATTCACACCAATGCCCTTTATCGTCTAAAATGTTGTTTTTTATGTGGAAAGCTATATATAAATACAGCCATTTTCCTACATAAAGTTAAATATATCTCTTTGAATTTTAATAACTTAATGGAAGATATCTTAAGATGGCAGTTTTCCAAACTGAAGGTTGACACCCGTATAATGGACATATAAGCCTTCCGTCAGCAATCATACTGATCTATTTCAACTGAACGGTTCGTATTTATTATTATAATGAGATACAGTGAACCCTGTATGATTATCAAAGGCCTAATCTAGTGAATCATAAATTGATATATTTTTTTTTTATTTAAAATCGTCAAGAATTACGTGTAAAGGTTCGCATATTTAACCATACAACAATTATAAAAATACTAAACTTTTTACAAAATTGAGTTGTGTTCCACTAGGACAATTCCTCATCTATGAAACGACACTGCAAGTATTGCGACTCGATAGTTACTACGCTACGGACTGAGTCCTGGAAACAGAAAGCCGTGTTTTTGCGTCTTTCGTGAAGCGAATTGGCCCTCTTAAATTAAAATGAAACTTCGAGCAACAAATTTTTTTATTAAAAGATTGAGCCTTGTTTTGAATAAATGCTTGCAAAACCTTCTTTTTCTATTTTTTTTATTTATTTTTTTATTTATTCATAAGACGCCGATCGTCAAGATATGGGCGAATATGGATTTCGAATGAGTGTGATGAGTGTAAATGAGCGAATGTAGTTATTGTTACAAACTGAAGCTGACTATTCCTTAGAAAGTGTCATTAATTAATAGCCCAATGACAAATGAACAGCCGGTGATTATCAGCTGATCCTTCTCAAAATGTATTGACTCTGATTGGGGTCGAACTGAGAACCTTTAGCACATGAAGCTGGAATTGAACCAACTACGCTACCGACCAATTTTTATTCCAGAACTAGTAATGTAGTGATGTAATCCTACTAATTGTAGGCAAAGTGTTTGTAAGTTATGAGTTAATAATTGTCGTTATTTACTCAGTGGTCCCCGTCATCACTTCTACAGGATAAATCTGTTGACCTCACCTTGAGGTAGAGATTTAAGACTGTCAACACCTACAATATACATAATATATTATAGCAGTCGTATATACTATACTTTACTACATAATATACTTTACTAATCTGTCTTTAGTTAGGAATATTGAGAAATTATGATTTCGGTTGGTAACGAGACTACACGTGCCTTCCACACTTATTTGATCCACAAAAAGTGGCATCAGTTCTACAATGAACATAGAAGAATTTCGGATCAGGGTTGTTTTTCTTCAACATAGACTACAAAGTGCCGAATTTGAAAAGCTGATAGAATTATTGTGACAGCGCCGATCATGATCGTTCTTGAGAAAGTGGGAGGCTACTTGTAGAAGGCAGGTGTTCCGTACAGTAGTTAGTGATGTCCGCGCCCCGCCTCAGTGCCTTCACTCTGCGACACGCAATATGGGTCCTGTACCTACATTGCCTATCTCACAGTAAACGGCGCTTTAGGGATCATATAATACATACATACACTGCAGTCGGCGCAGAAATTATGTGAAACCAAGTTTGAAGGTTGATTTCTAAGGAACTAAGAGGCCTATGAAAAATCTAATCATACCAATTATTTCCTAGTTTAATTTTACGTTATAACTTTAAACATTTTTAAATTTTATTACTTGTTTTAAAATTTTTATCTTAGCTGGAACAAGAAAAGTACCAGAATTTTAACTAATTTTCATTGTACATCAAATTTACACAGTTATTATTGAAAAACCCGTAAATGTATTGCATTTATTTTTTAATACTTAGTTAATATGAATGTTCTCTATAAGTTTCATACATTTTAGATTGTTAACTTTTCGATAAAGTAAGTTCTTACCAATTCCCTGAAACATTGTTTTCTTGGCTTCTAGAAGTCGTAAAATTATTTACTTGATATTGGTGTAACCTTTATGACACGTACAGTAACTATACACTACTTTCAGCTGTATAAGTAAATGCGGTGATTTTATATCGATTTATCAACTTAAAGTTACTTATTTAAGTTATTTAAATAGGTTTATCGAAAAGTTACAATTCTAAAATTTACGAAACTTATAGAAAACACTCCTATTAACTAGATATTAAAATACAAATGCAATACATGTATGGGTTTTTAGTAATAACAGTTTAAATTTTATATACAATGAAAACTACTTAACATTTTTGCTACAACGAAGAAAAAATTACTAAAACTTGTAATACAATTTTAAAATATTTATTTCATAACGTAAAATTAAACGAGGAAAACAATGGTGTGATTAGATTTTTCATATATTTTTTATTTCCTTAGTAAACAACCTTCAAAGTCGGATGCACGTAATTTCTGCACCAACAGTTGTCATTCCAGTTTATGAAACCTCCTCTACAGTATGCTTTCATGATTCTTGTATACTTTTGTATTAATTATTTTGCGTTTATTTTATTAATATTTCTCTGTACCACATTATGTATTAAATGTGTATGTTTTGTTATAACTTCATGTGTTATTGTTGTTATAATATGATGTTTATTAATAATAATTATTAGCATTATCATTAATATTTTATATTAATATTAATTATTAATGTTCGTAATGAGCAATAACAATTTAGTTCTCTGTTATTTGACTTTCACTGTTTATTGTTGATGCAGTCTATATTAGTAAGTGCTCTATCAATCCTTACTAATATAGTTCTTAGTACTGTATTAGTTAATTTTTTAATTTAATTAGTTATTGGATTGTAAAAATGCTATTCATTATTGTAATTACTGTATTAGAACTATTTTCTTATTTTACATGTCGTATGTTTATCAATTTTTCATAGCTTCTTTTTGGCGTGCGATGTCATCCATTATTATATTTGCTGAAGAATAAATCTACCAAGCGCAATGTTCTACCATGTGTGGTTCAGCTTACGTATATAGGCCTACAATTATTACAAAATAATGAATACTTACATTTAAACTATTTAGACATATTTATAATTTTGTAAATCCAAAAACAAAGCTATTAAAAAACCTCCTGACAAAATCACAATTCATTTGCTAGTAATATTGATTAGAAGGTCTACTGGTATAAATTAACCTCTTTTAAAGATGAGTATTAGAAATATTTATTTTCTTAATGCCTCACGTGGAGGCTTAGTGGCTAAAGCTTTGAACCCCAGGCTTTATCCAAGGTTCGAATAGCAACCGAGCTAAAGGTCGGTAGTCCCCTCGTTGGATAAAGTTCACGCACATGTCTGTAGGACCATGTGAACTGGCGTGTTCAGTTTTACTATAAAAAAATTAGAATAAAATTATTTTTATATTTATTAAATATCATTAACAGTAGTGGTAGGTTGGGTTATCTACGTAATTTGTTTACTATTAGTTTGAGAATAGTTGATTTATTAGTAAAAGCTCTGGATTCAGTTTTCGCTAGCGATATTTGACCACATTATGAAATATAAATTTTATACAAAATATGTACGCTGGTAAACACTCTCAACTATGATAAACATTTACGGTTGTTTGCATTAATCCTTATGGTATTTTGGCATGACTCTAAAATACTACGTATGTGTAATTATTTTTTTTATTGCAGATGCATCCTCTTCCAATGAGGCAGTCCATCTCCAACAGCGACTGCGGAGTCTAAGCACTGAGTTGGTGACGTTGCGGAACCATCTACACGTTCAGGGCCAGCCCAACACAGTTCCCGCCAATCAGCACCAAGCTTCCCCCACCATCCAAGCCATACCCACAAATCCCACCACGCCGCTCCCCACTACCAACCCACAGGGGACTGGCGCCCCGCCCACCTTCCCTAGGCACCAGCCACTACCACAGCCGGCTCTTACCAACAACGCCCCACCCATCTGTGGAGGTGAGTTTCTGGAAACTAACTTTAATTCTATGGTAAGAACAACCTCAACTATAAATTTTTCCATAGTATATATGTGGCACTTTCTATACCTCTGAAAATATGAAATTTAAATAAACAAAATACAAAGTTTACCTTATATTTAACGTTTGTGTATCAAGCTATTATTTGATGGGAATCAGTCACACAAAACATCTTTTTTAACACATGCTGATGCAAACAAATTTAAAACGTCGATATTTGTCTTAAATGTTTATCATTCAACGTATATTTAGAGTGAACATGAATATACAGCCTAATTGAAATTCGGCTGAATGTTTTTCACTTCTTGATAAATAACAGAAATTGAAGGATAAGTATAATTAGCTAAAAAGTCAGATTTTTATGTGTTGTGCAAAAGAGGCATTTTTTAAATTAATAAAACTTTTGAAAGAAATATTAATGAAAAACTCCTAAAGTTAGGCAAATGCTTGATTTTATCCACTAGTAATTGGAATTTTAGGATTTGTGGATTTGAGAGAGGTTTAGAAAGTGTATTATTATCATATGAGCAAATAAAACAATTAATTATTATTATGTATATCCTAATCATTACGATTAGATATACCCTTAGTAAACCTACTGTCCGCGCAGAAATTATGGATACTCGAGTTCACGATACCATATCTCTGAAACGGTCCGTTCGATTTTAACGAAAGACCTATCAAATTAAAGGAAATATTGTCAATTTTTATACTACTAAGTTTCGAATTTTTACGTAGCTTTTTACAATTTATAAGACGGAAAAAGTGGAAAATATCGGCATTTTTCACAATCTTTTTGGAAATCTCAACTTAAGGCAATTATTACAAAATATCTATTAAACGTATCAGCTTAAAATTTTAACAGCTTATATAAAGGTTACTTACAAACACTTTTGTAGAGTTTCATAATTTTAACGTTATTATTTTTTATGTTCTTGTAAATTTTGTAAACCTTTGTTAACTTTGTTATCTTGAGTTTAAAATTCCCGCTCAAAACAGTGTTTTGACTATCAATTGATTGTATGAACGAAAAATATAGTGTCTACAGAATATGATGTAATAGTGATTTGTGATGAATTTATATTTGTTAAACGTTTTTATTCCCGCGCGAGGGGCTGGTACGTGGGGAAACGCGCCGGGGATGGCTAGGGTTCTCCCACAAAACGAGTGCGATGTTGCCGGAATGCTATAGAACGGGTTGGTGACTCAGACCAACCTTCCCTTAAACATTCCTCTACCACCTGATGCAACTGAATTCGAAAAACTCACAAAATCAGTATTAATAAACCACGCCCGACCATACTTCAGGACCCCAGAAAAAATACTAGAACAACTATTAAAAAAAAGTAACTGAAAGGATGTAGAGTTAATTTGGTTGCCTGTCGCACATTGTGAACTGAATGCAATAGAACTGATTTGGGCTTATGTAAAAAATAAAATTGCAAAAATAAACAGATCCAATGCCGAAGAGAAAGGAAACAGTGTAAATGTCACTCGGGATTTGTGTGAAGAATCATTAAAGTCTGTGACACCTGAACTGTGGGCAAAATGTGTGAAACACGCTATTAAAGTAGAAGACCACTACTGGGAAAAGGACCATATTTGTGACGAAATTCCACTTGTTCAACCCATCATTGTCGACCTACAATGCTCAGACTGCGAAAGTGAAGATGATAACGTTGAACTGGACGATGACTTCTCCAATTTTGACGAATGAGTTAAATTGCTAAGAGAAAACATAAAATATTTAAAACCACAAAAAAATATAAAACTACAAAAGTATTAAAAATATATAAACATTTTTAAAGCTGCCATTGGAGGTCCAAAGCCCTCATGAGAAAAGCTGATGGGAAATGTACGTAAATGAGTGTTTTTGTGCACCGAACGGCAACATCGCACTCGTTTAGTGGGAGAACCCGAGCCATCCCCGTCGTGTTTCCCCGTGTACCAGCCCCTCGCGCGGGAATAAAAACGTTTAACAAATATAAATTCATCATAAATCACTATTACATCATATTCTGTAGACACTATATTTTTCGTTCATACAATCAATTGATAGTCAAAACACTGTTTTGAGCGGGAATTTTAAACCCAAGATAACAAAGTTAACAAAGGTTTACAAAATTTACAAGAACATAAAAAATAATAACGTTAAAATTATGAAACTCTACAAAAGTGTTTGTAAGTAACCTTTATATAAGCTATTAAAATTTTAAGCTGATACGTTTAATAGATATTTTGTAATAATTGCCTTAAGTTGAGATTTCCAAAAAGTTTGTGAAAAATGCCGATATTTTCCACTTTTTCCGTCTTATAAATTGTAAAAAGCTACGTAAAAATTCGAAACTTAGTAGTATAAAAATTGACAATATTTCCTTTAATTTGATAGGTCTTTCGTTAAAATCGAACGGACCGTTTCAGAGATATGGTATCGTGAACTCGAGTATCCATAATTTCTGCGCGGACAGTAGGAATTACAATCGTCTTCAGAGTGTACGTCGACAAGATGTGCTGTAGACTACTATGAATAGTGTTAACGATCCTACATCCGGCTTATTGTAGTCATCACTTGTTCCTCACGACACGTGTGAGGTAAGTGATGATTATACCCTAAGTAAACCTAGGAATTACAATCGTCTTTAGAGTCTGTACGTGACAAGATGTGCTGTAGACTACTATGTATAGTGTTAACGATCCTACATCCGGCTTATTGTAGTCATCACTTGTTCCTCACGACACGTGTGAGGTAAGTGATGATTATACCCTAAGTAAACCTAGGAATTACAATCGTCTTTAGAGTCTGTACGTGACAAGATGTGCTGTAGACTACTAGGTATAGTGTTAACGATCTTACATCCGGCTTATTGTAGTCATCACTTGTTCCCCACGTCACGTCTGAGGTAAGTGACGATTATACCCTAAGTAAACCTAGGAATTACAATCGTCTTTAGAGTCTGTACGTCGACAAGATGTGCTGTAGACTACTAGGTATAGTGTTAACGATCCTACATCCGGCTTATTGTAGTCATCACTTGTTCCCCACGTCACGTCTGAGGTAAGTGACGATTATACCCTAAGTAAACCTAGGAATTACAATCGTCTTTAGAGTCTGTACGTGACAAGATGTGCTGTAGACTACTATGTATAGTGTTAACGATCTTACATCCGGCTTATTGTAGTCATCACTTGTTCCCCACGACACGTCTGAGGTAAGTGACGATTATACCCTAAGTAAACCTAGGAATTACAATCGTCTTTAGAGTCTGTACGTCGACAAGATGTGCTGTAGACTACTAGGTATAGTGTTAACGATCCTACATCCGGCTTATTGTAGTCATCACTTGTTCCCCACGACACGTCTGAGGTAAGTGACGATTATACCCTAAGTAAACCTAGGAATTACAATCGTCTTTAGAGTCTGTACGTCGACAAGATGTGCTGTAGACTACTAGGTATAGTGTTAACGATCTTACATCCGGCTTATTGTAGTCATCACTTGTTCCCCACGTCACGTCTGAGGTAAGTGACGATTATACCCTAAGTAAACCTAGGAATTACAATCCTCTTTAGAGTCTGTACGTCGACAAGATGTGCTGTAGACTACTAGGTATAGTGTTAACGATCTTACATCCGGCTTATTGTAGTCATCACTTGTTCCCCACGTCACGTCTGAGGTAAGTGACGATTATATCCTAAGTAAACCTAGGAATTACAATCGTCTTTAGAGTCTGTACGTCGACAAGATGTGCTGTAGACTACTAGGTATAGTGTTAACGATCTAACATCCGGCTTATTGTAGTCATCACTTGTTCCCCACGTCACGTCTGAGGTAAGTGACGATTATACCCTAAGTAAACCTAGGAATTACAATCGTCTTTAGAGTCTGTACGTGACAAGATGTGCTGTAGACTACTATGTATAGTGTTAACAATCCTACATCCTGCTTATTGTAGTCATCACTTGTTCCCCACGTCACGTCTGAGTTAAGTGACGATTATACCCTAAGTAAACCTAGGAATTACAATCGTCTTTAGAGTCTGTACGTCGACAAGATGTGCTGTAGACTACTATGTATAGTGTTAACGATCTTACATCCGGCTTATTGTAGTCATCACTTGTTCCCCACGTCACGTGTGAGGTAAGTGACGATTATACCCTAAGTAAACCTAGAATTACAATCGTCTTCAGAGTCTGTACGTCGACAAGATGTGCTGTAGACTACTATGTATAGTGTTAACGATCTTACATCCGGCTTATTGTAGTCATCACTTGTTCCCCACGACACGTCTGAGGTAAGTGACGATTATACCCTAAAAGTAAACCTAGGAATTACAATCGTCTTCAGAGTCTGTACGTCGACAAGATGTGCTGTAGACTACTATGTATAGTGTTAACGATCTTACATCCGGCTTATTGTAGTCATCACTTGTTCCCCACGACACGTCTGAGGTAAGTGACGATTATACCCTAAGTAAACCTAGAATTACAATCGTCTTTAGAGTCTGTACGTCGACAAGATGTGCTGTAGACTACTAGGTATAGTGTTAACGATCTTACATCCGGCTTATTGTAGTCATCACTTGTTCCCCACGACACGTCTGAGGTAAGTGACGATTATACCCTAAGTAAACCTAGGAATTACAATCGTCTTTAGAGTCTGTACGTCGACAAGATGTGCTGTAGACTACTTTGTATAGTGTTAACGATCTTACATCCGGCTTATTGTAGTCATCACTTGTTCCCCACGACACGTCTGAGGTAAGTGACGATTATACCCTAAGTAAACCTAGAATTACAATCGTCTTTAGAGTCTGTACGTCGACAAGATGTGCTGTAGACTACTAGGTATAGTGTTAACGATCTTACATCCGGCTTATTGTAGTCATCACTTGTTCCCCACGACACGTCTGAGGTAAGTGACGATTATACCCTAAGTAAACCTAGGAATTACAATCGTCTTTAGAGTCTGTACGTCGACAAGATGTGCTGTAGACTACTAGGTATAGTGTTAACGATCTTACATCCGGCTTATTGTAGTCATCACTTGTTCCCCACGTCACGTCTGAGGTAAGTGACGATTATACCCTAAGTAAACCTAGGAATTACAATCCTCTTAAGTGTCTGTACGTCGACAAGATGTGCTGTAGACTACTATGTATAGTATTAACGATCTTACATCCGGCTTATTGTAGTCATCACTTGTTCCCCACGACACGTCTGAGGTAAGTGACGATTATACCCTAAGTAAACCTAGGAATTACAATCGTCTTTAGAGTCTGTACGTCGACAAGATGTGCTGTAGACTACTATGTATAGTATTAACGATCTTACATCCGGCTTATTGTAGTCATCACTTGTTCCCCACGACACGTCTGAGGTAAGTGACGATTATACCCTAAGTAAACCTAGGAATTACAATCCTCTTTAGAGTCTGTACGTCGACAAGATGTGCTGTAGACTACTATGTATAGTGTTAACGATCTTACATCCGGCTTATTGTAGTCATCACTTGTTCCCCACGTCACGTCTGAGGTAAGTGACGATTATATCCTAAGTAAACCTAGGAATTACAATCGTCTTTAGAGTCTGTACGTCGACAAGATGTGCTGTAGACTACTATGTATAGTATTAACGATCTTACATCCGGCTTATTGTAGTCATCACTTGTTCCCCACGACACGTCTGAGGTAAGTGACGATTATACCCTAAGTAAACCTAGAATTACAATCGTCTTCAGAGTCTGTACGTCGACAAGATGTGCTGTAGACTACTATGTATAGTATTAACGATCTTACATCCGGCTTATTGTGGTCATCACTTGTTCCCCACGTCACGTCTGAGGTAAGTGACGATTATATCCTAAGTAAACCTAGAAATTACAATCGTCTTGAGATGCTGTACGTCGACAAGATGTGCTGTAGACTACTAGGTATAGTATTAACGATCTTACATCCGGCTTATTGTAGTCATCACTTGTTCCCCACGACACGTCTGAGGTAAGTGATGATTATACCCTAAGTAAACCTAGGAATTACAATCCTCTTAAGTGTCTGTACGTCGACAAGATGTGCTGTAGACTACTAGGTATAGTGTTAACGATCTTACATCCGGCTTATTGTAGTCATCACTTGTTCCCCACGACACGTCTGAGGTAAGTGACGATTATACCCTAAGTAAACCTAGGAATTACAATCCTCTTAAGTGTCTGTACGTCGACAAGATGTGCTGTAGACTACTATGTATAGTGTTAACGATCCTACATCCGGCTTATTGTAGTCATCACTTGTTCCCCACGTCACGTCTGAGGTAAGTGACGATTATACCCTAAGTAAACCTAGGAATTACAATCGTCTTTAGAGTCTGTACGTCGACAAGATGTGCTGTAGACTACTATGTATAGTGTTAACGATCTTACATCCGGCTTATTCTAGTCATCACTTGTCCTCCACGACACGTCTGAGGTAAGTGACGATTATACCCTAAGTAAACCTAGGAATTACAATCGTCTTTAGAGTCTGTACGTCGACAAGATGTGCTGTAGACTACTATGTATAGTGTTAACGATCCTACATTTAAAATAACTTTAAACTGATACATTTAAGTCGATTTAAATCGATTCAAAATCACCGATTTTACTTACACGTTTGAAAGTAATATATCGTAACTCTACATGTCATAAGGATTACAACAAGACCTAGTAATCAATTTTAGGCCTTCTAGGAGCCAAGGAAACAATGTTTCAGAGAATCGATAAAAACTTTTTTATCTCGAAAAGTTAAAATTCTAAAATTCCTAAGACTTATAGAAAGCATTCCTATCAACCAGGTGTTTAAATATAAATACAATACACTAACGGGTTATTTAGTAAACTGTGTAAATTTGATCTACATTGTAGTTTAAATTCCGGCACTTTTTTGTTGTAATTAGGAAACAAATTATTTTTAAAATGCGTATGTCATAACGTACATTATAATGAAGAAAACAAGGGTGTGCCAAAATTTTTCGCAGGCCTACTAGTTCCTTAGAAAACAATTTTCAAAGTTGGGTGCACATAATTTCTGCGCCGACAGTAGTCCTGGCTGACGTCAGTGTGCGATGTTGCAGACACGACGACCCAGAGGACTGTGGTGGGTGTGGACAAGCCGGCGGTGATGCGGCCTGTGGGGTATGCCGAACTGGAAGACCTAATCCACCTCCCTGGCCCTCTAACGGAGGACGCCGTCCTCAAATGCCTCCACGCCAGGTTTAGCGCTAGTCATCTCTATGTAAGTCAAACATCCCAGCATAGCATGCACTCTGTTTACGAAATTCTTTACTTATTCTATTTAATTTACTGCATTCAATTTGAATGCTTCTAACGTAATGCTTATCTGTTACGATAACTCTTACTCACCTTCTTACGTTTCCCTATTTTCTTTGGCGTTATTTGTCTGTTATATTTAAATGGCTATAGCAACATGACTTTACATTGACTTTAGTTAGTTATTGTCTTAGCCTAGGTGTATATGTTACATTTTTCATAATCACGACTTTATTGATTTTTATTTTATTATTATTGTCGGTGCATTATTAATTTCTAAGACGCCGATCGTATAGATATGGGTGAATTACTAAAAATGTCATCTAAATATTTAAAATTTGGTGGTTCGACAATCACTGCAATAGATGAAAAAGGAATTGTAGGAAGTTTAACTATAATTTAAGTACATAAAATGATTAAGAATCATTACTTAATAAGACCTACTTTTACGGGATTTTTTTCGCAATGTACCAGCATATGGAAAAGATTGTCTACCGAGTCTAAAATTAAACTTATAAACAATGTGCCTTTGATATTGGTCACGTGATTTTGACCTACAAGAAAATAATAAGCGTAATTGCTTTAATTAATCAAACAATCGGCACCTTCTGGTGTTTAGGTTAGGCTAGGTTGAAAGCACTTCTAATATGGGTTGTTAGGTTTGGTTTTGTTAGATTAGGTTCGGATTAAATAAGTTCACGTGTTACTTGCTTGTATTTAAATTTGATACTTGGTTTCGATTTGATAAATATAAGTAAGTAACAAGTTAACTTGAGGAAAACTGGTTTCTATTCTAAGAGTAGACATCCCCAATGCATCGTGGCCACCTTCTATTCATCCACGCAAAAAGTGAAGACTACGAGTATTTTTTTTTTCTTCCTCTTTGAAGTTTTCATATAAGACTAGGGGACACCCCTGCACGCTTCGCGTGCCAACCCCGTCACTCGGTGCGCTTGTGACGCCTGGGCCTTCGACGTGTAACGTTTTACACCAAACATTATTAACTAAACTGGCTTAAGTAAAATCATATTATTTAAATTCATTTACAGTAGCTCACTTACTGCACTTGATTTTCATTCTATTATTTATAGTATAATAATTATTATAAATAACCAAACTAAACCTATTTGAAATGTTTCCATTTTATTTAACGGCTGATGATAACATACATACAGACAGACATGTATTCGCTCTTTTATGATTAACTTTATATTTTACTGTGCTGCTCTCTATGTTTAACCTAACAAATTATTTTGACCACCAGATGATCAATTAAAATTAATCTCCATAAGAATAACATTGCAACTTTATCACCGTGTAGAATAAAAACCTATATTACTTTCAAAAATCTAGCTCGGTTACGACTTAGAAATCAAAATTATCTTTTGAATTTAAAAAAGTCACCAAAATCGGTCAAGTAATAAGTTCAGAAAGTGAGTGAACTAAATGACTCGATTGTTTTAATATATAGGATAATATGAATCAAAATTTCAAAAATAAACTCCATCCTTGCTCTATGACAGTAAATACTTTTTTGTTGATAAATGAAACTGCAGGAACAGGAAAACACTGCAGGAACAGACTATTTTATTTATTCAGTGATTACTGCGTGACAAACATTGCTTTTACTTGAAATGAGCTTATGTCATTCTTAAATAAATAAAGGTCTGAAGTATTTACTATTTACACAATGATAGGTGAGTTCGGGGAGTAAAATTTAAATTGGTTGTAGTTAGTTGATCAGACTCATCAATGGCCCGTGGATACCCGACTGGGAATACCTTCCACGTTTGGCCTAAGGTTGCCTCTTACTACGAGTAACAAAGCCTTTTGTGAGTTGAGCTACATTTTACTTTTATTATCTTGCTTTTCGGAACATTTTAACTTACAGCACCTTATAAACATACTTTTTTTTATCAAAGAAAGAAATCAGCTCCGACTGAAGCTATCAAATGCAAAAGCGGGCCTGGGTGGCACCGACGTGAAGTGGATATGAGGCAAGAGGGCGGTAGCTTGCATGCGTGAGTGTCGTGTCGTTTTACAGTACAAGTCACTCACTCCACGCCATCACTCACACATGCTACACTCACTGCCTCAGCTACAGAAGCAACAGTGGGCCTGGGTGGCACCGACGTAAAATGACCTGGGGTAAGACGGCGGTAGCTCGCACGCGTGAGTGTCGTGTCGTGTCATGTCGCAGTACAGGTCACTGCACGCCATCACTCACACACGCTAGTCATTGCCTCTGCATGCGGTTTCCCTTTCCTACTTGGAATACCAGCCAAACCACTGTCCCCAGGCGAGACACTCTGATTGTATGATGAAGAATACTTTTTTATCGACCCTCCTAATAACAGCAATCACGGTGGCCTGGAAGCTCCTAGTTTACAGGATTGAAGGACACGTTCCCAGACCACTGGCGTCTCCAATCATATGCCCCACTAATCGCCTGGTTGATTGGAATATGATCGGTATAATTCTTGGGTACCTCTTCCACTCGAATGATGTAGTTTGCATTGGTATCAATTAAAATAATTCAAGAATAGGGTGACAAATATCTCGTAGAACGGGATCGCCCCTTTTTTCACGAGCACTCCCGGTGTCTTTAACAGTCTCAGGACGCTCAGTTGCCCCGTACTTACGTTAATGACTGAAAACCCATTCGAACCACTTCAGAATTATTTTAACTTAAGTTTACTCAAAAGTCGACAAAAAATTGTTTGTAGAAAACTAAAAGGTGTCAACTAAAACTTTCTCTTCTCAAATTAGAGTAACAAGTGGAAAATTGTTTGTAGAAAACTAAATTGACTTTTCTCAAATTAGAGAAACAAGTGGAAAACTCATTACCAAAGAATTCGCGCGCGAAAGTTAGGCAGTAGTGTCAAGGATGTGGAACACAGAAGACACGGCCATGGCTACCTGTGTCATCTTAGCAACGGGGGCTGCAACTCCTTCCTCCTAGGCGTGGTTTTTTTTAGTTCTTGTCTTTAAATGTAGGGTCTTTAGGGTTCCAGAGAACCTCTCTGTTCCGATAAAGTTCTGTTGCTGTAGTTCACTGGTTTTGGTCCTGTTCCATCGATCTCACTACAGCCTTCCATCTTGACACAAACACAACGAAACCACACAAAATCACCGAAAACACCTGCTGCTGAAGTGACCAGTGCACTGGCGGGTAATGTTAGCGACCGACGTCACGTCCGGAGCGTGTGGAAGGGGACCAGTTCTTCATTAGTTTCCTACAAGTTGCTTGCACACAGCGCGCAGCAACAAATCTTCCACTTTTTGTTGTCAACTTTCTTTGATCTTTACCGACACTACACCTGAAACCAAAATTTAGAGGAAGGTTTGTCTCTCCACAAGTGGAAGACAGAAAAAGTTACTGTATTTTGTAGAAAAAGCAACAAATTACCGCATTTTGTGGAAAACTTAGTGGAAGACTGTCTCTTTTGTGATTGTTCCTGGGTGTAGTCGGTAAGATCAAAGGGAAACAAGCTACATCCAGCTTTTGCTATATATAGCATTGGTCATTGCACACAACGTTCTTCTAACATTTGCTACATATAGCATTAACTGTCATCATGAGTACTAAAATACAAAAGTATTCAAAGTCTTCACTTTTCATTCGTAAGAAGTTTTTGAAACTGCCGTCAAATTTATGTATTTGCACAATGACGCTTCTACGGTGACATCGTCCGCGTTTAAGTCTAAAGCCACGTTTACACCAAAGTCTTCCACTAATAGAATGAGTTTGTAAAAATGGCTATATTCGTTCATCTTCACTCGTCAAACTCATTCGAAACCCATATTCGCCCATATCTTGACGATCGGCATCTTAAGTATTAATAAATAAAGGGACGAACATAACCTAAATACATATTAGCAATATGTTCAGTAAAATTAAACTTCGTAATTCTTATAATAAAATCAAGTATACCAGATGCACAGCTTAAAGTAAACCCACTAAGATTTTATTGCAGTTATTCAAAGCGAATATTGAGAATCAGGAACTGCGTCGCTGTCCTCTAGTTGCACAACAGATTTACAGCAAGATAATTTGGGTGATTGTCTAATTAAAGTAGTTGTAATAATTTTTACTAAATCGTGGTATTTCTTCCTTTACAATTATAATTTTGTTGTAGTTATGGAGAATTTCGTTTGACACATTACAATTAATTGTGATTGGAAAATTATTGTTCTTAGCATTTTCTATTTTAATCTCGGTACATCTTGTTTCAAAGCCACTTTATATACTAGAATTTCGTTCTTCATTGATGATTCCAGATTATAACCAAGCAGCCAGATTGATTTTGAGCTCTTAAAGTTATATTTACCATGTGTATTATAGTTATATCCATATTCCAAATATGAGATTGCAACGTGAGGCGTCAATCAAAGTGCATTCACATGTGCTTGTCTACGTTTACCTGAGGTAGAAGAACATCATCTAAGAATACTGGAGGACTGAGACAATTAGCTTTTGACAAAGTAAACGAAATTTAGAGATATTTTGTCTCGTTTGCATTAATTTGCCAGTTTTTCAACTTGTCACCAGATGTTACTTAAGTCTGCTGATGGTTCTGTGCTGTTATTTTCCAATTCAGACCCTACTTTGGCATCATACTTTCTATAAACTGTTCAAAACTGTGTTCGATTGGCTAAAGAACTGAAAAACTTAAAAATATGAGATGTTTTTATGGAAACATAAACGGTTTGTCAGAGTAGTATTTGCTTCTGAGAGAAATATGATCTTTCCGTTTATGTCTCAGAAATCTTAGAAACTTTTTTATGAGCACAAAATGACCAAATACAATAACAATTGTTTTCTATTTGACAGATACATCAGAACAGAACTTGCTTAACCAAAAAGAAAACGACTTTGTAACCTCTCTCTCTTAGGATGAGTTACTTTAAGTTAAATTTCTTAATAATTTGATAAAATATTTATGCAAATTAAAATTGTTTCTCTTATCTCAGGGTTTAAATGCGGGTAAATTGGTGAGGTTGTAAAATTACAATAAATTGAAACTTGTTTTAAAAAGCTACTTTATTAACATCATTTTATACTTTACTTTATGATAAATTTTTATTATAATAAACATGATTTCAATTACTTATTAAAAACTGATTTCTAAAATATGATTTGATTTTTTTATAACTAAAACTTATCTTATTGTCCTTGAATTGTCTTGGTGAACCCCCACTTCATCTTCATGTGTTAATAATTCGCTACTGTTTAACCTTTTAAAAACTACGCAAAAAGTTTTGTATTTATTGAAATCTTTCTTTGATAACGAATATGTATTGGTATTTAAAGAGTTTAGTTATACTTTAAACACAATCACACGCGGTTTTCATGTATTCTACCGGGAGGAACACCATGTTCCTGTGTTATTTCTTCCAAAGATGGATGCAAAGTGCTTGATGCCTCCAAGACCCTGGAGTACGTTCCCCCTCCTACTTTCTTGTCCGTTAAAACTAATCGAATTGGGTCAGAGACTCCACTTCCGCTTATGCCACGTGGTCCTGACCCCAGCAAGTGCTGCTCCCACCGGCTGTCTTTTTAAACTAGAAACGTCTTCCGGACTCGACCTCTGCTTTGTCATAGTGACTCCCCTTTGGGTTGCCATGTAGACTCGTCCAACGACGCGACGGCACATGTTTTCTGCGAGATTTTCGTGGAACAGGCCAGCCCATGTCTGTTTTGATAGTAATGAAAAGGAAGGTTGTTTACTCAATTCTCAGAAGACATCTGTCACGATGTCTCTACCCACTTCCCTAGCTGGCTGGTTATTTACTTACAATGATTTCCGAATATTATTTGAATGTTCGTTGATTATTTTAATTAAATATTTCTATTTCTTCAATAAAATAATTTATCATTTATTTAGTTTAATTAATTTATTCGTCAATTTGGTGGACCTGTTACAACTTTTAGAGCAAATTTTGCAATCTTGCAGCGTAGCCTAAAGAATAAAAGTAAAATTGTTATTTGTCTCATCCTTATAAAGACTTTCATAAGATTGATGAAGAGAAAAGATCATACGAGATGTTCAGCTTTGTGTTTAACTCTGCGATCAGCGATGCGATATTACACAAAAAACAACAATGCTGGTACAGTAACTGGACACATGCTCAGTTATAAAGCAGCTCTAGAAGCTGAAAGCGAACTCTGGTGTCAATATTAAATACTACTAAGAGTTAGATTGTCTATATAAATGTATTATAATGGATTGATAAGAGCACATGACTTAGTTAACTGTGCACTATTGGCTCTGGAATTTAAAAACACGTTGATACAAAATTATAAATATCACAAAATTATTCAAAATTGCACTTTTAAATTATGAGACATTAATTAGAGATTTTCTTGAACACTGTTTTCTGAGAGTACTTTCCCTAAACACCCACACTTAGCTCTATTTAGACCCTCGACATTTAAGTGGCAGATGTTAAAAACAGAACTTATATCAGTATAATTTTGCTGCCTTTAGAGGGACTGCGTGTTTGTTGGCAGCTGGCATAACTGGGAGATCACAGAAGTGACAATTCAGCTACCAAAATCGTCGTTCTTTTTACACAACCCAGAGGACACGTACAGCTGCGGACGTGAACATCATCCCCCATGGTTGGTCGTTGATATAATCAACTCATGGAATCGTTCTATTCTGCGAGGGTTGATTCCAGAATAGAACTCTGAGGAAGCCATAACAAATATTTTCCCAATTAGATGTTATTTTAAGAGAGTTCTTAAACATTTCCTATCGGACTAGACAGGATTGTCAGGGTTCTCTCTAGATTACATTAGTTCAACCAGGTGCCCTCTTCTCACCCCATTAAGGCGACCCTTCTAACAAATAGATAGGAGACCCGACTTAAAATCAATCAACGTTCAACCTGGACTCAACCCAAGTGTTTATTGAGCTATGTGTCCAAATAAATCATCATCTATGATAGAGAAATGAACAGTTGGTGGTATCAGCTGATCGCTTTCAAAATTTGCTTTAAGTCTTATTGGGATCGGACTGAAAACTGTTAGGTTATTAAGCTGGGCTTTAAACAAAAGATAAAACTCGCTTGTTACAATACATGTTGTATACAAACAGTATGTGAAGTTGTAATTTGTCGGGAAACGTACCCTGGCAAATGCCACGTCGTTAACTGCAGCACCACGTTCTTACGTCATGTCGAACTGGTGGTAAACACAAGGGTTTCTGAAACCCCAAATATGTAATGCAGTTCCTTTTGTTATATGTACGATAGTAAAAATATAAAATTAAAACGGGATATAAAATGGATTGTAAGAGATAATCTTTAATAATAATGATCACTATAAGATATAATTTATTCAATCAGCATTTTCTGAAGGAACGTCCGATTGCAAGTGGTTAATGAGGTGAGAGCTGCAAAAACTTCATTTGAATAAAATATTTTGCTCATTAGTCAGATATAGACCTACTCTTCATATAATTTTCGACATAAGTCTGATAAAAAGTCAATTTTATAAAATTAGCTTAAGCATTAAATTAATATAAATTATCCTAAAACAGTTTAGATGTTTTTTCTGACTTAATTTCTAACATAATTTAAAAGTATAAAAGCATTTGATCCACCTTAATTCTTTAGTTTCAAGACATATAACTAACTGACGCTTATGTTTAGACATGATTCTAATATAAATAGACTATTAAAAGCAAAATTGTATTATGTGATTGTACAATATTGAATATTGTATTGTAACGATCCGGTATTTGCTGATATGCTATGTAATACATATTGTTTGCTGTACTTAGGTGTAGCTTAAGTTTTAAATCATTTTTATACTGTCGATTTATATTTATTTAATTATTTCTTATGCTGGGTAATTATATAGAACAGGGGCATTGTCGATTTTTTGGCTGAAAATTTTTGCGGCGGAAAACTGAGGAAAAACGGCAAAAAATATGATTTCGTAAATATATTGTTGTGGGTACTCAAATTGTGCGGAATTTTCCCCTGATCAAGAATGCTGAATTTGTTTCATTATGTCAGCACTGGTGGCGCAGTGCTGTAACCCAGCTCCTTGGAGACAAAATGTTTGGGAGATTGTAGGCAATAGGTTCCATGTTCGGTCCTCTTAATACCGACGCGGCGTCCGCTCAATGGTTGCCATCAACTTGGACACTACTAGAGAAGTCTGGGGTGTCCATGTTGAATGGTAGTCAAGGTTCGGATGTTGTGTAGGGAAGAGAACTAAGTGTCAGACTTGACAATTAGCTGAAAATCAGACCAACACTACATGGTTCGGATTCCATGTAAATCTGTAAGTTCCATAGTTGCCCTGGCTATTGGGGCTATTAATAAATAGTCCTTTCTGTGCTAAGTCGAACTCAGATAATAACAAAGACTACACTCGTTCATATACACTTTTTCACCCCTCATATTCGCCCATATCTCTACGATCGGCGTCTTAGAGATGAATAATGAATAATAATAATGAATATGAGTAGTTTACCAGTTATTTTAATTATAGAATGTGCATCGTAAAATTGGCACTACCGTTGAAAATAAAATAATAAAACTTTACATGAATCTAATTGATATTCAAACATCCCTATCAGGCACTTTTAAACGACATATGTACAATGTAAATGTAGGAATACAAATTGAGAATTGGCATTAAAATCCAAATCTGAGATATAAAGAAAAAAAACTGTCTATCAAAAATATTATCTTATCAAGAACAAACTTTCCTTGGAGTTATTTTCTGACAATTTTCATCTCGAATAACATGCTGGACCGATATTTTAATTAAATCAGTATATATTTTCATGAGGAGTCTAAGGTCATGTTAGGGCCTTATGTTAGGATTATAATCGCACAGTCAGGCCTAACGAATGCCTAGTTCACTGCGAGCAGGAGGAATCTGGCCGGGGTGTGGAGGAACCGGTTCCTCGCGTGGCATGACGCATTACCCATTTAGTTTTACTGTGCTATTTAGTATTTACAGGACCCATGTTAGGATGTAGTTATAGTGCGGCGTACCATAATGCCGCAGCAGGCTGTGGCCTATTCCTCGTAGGCCTCAAGAATGACGACGGACGCGCCTCCAAACTCCTTCATAGAGCAGGAAACGCAGTGTACATTAACCTGCTTTATTGATCTATATGTCTTGTGAGTACGTGATATACATGTAAAGACGGCCATAGACTGTCGGAATTTGCCCGAACAAGACATGGGATCGAGCTGGGCTTGAAAAAAAGGGGAGGTTTAGGGGAGCAAGTCCGATAGTTATGGGGTCCTACGAACGCTGAACGAGACATTGGGTCGAGCTGGGTCTGAAGAAAAGGGAAGTTGAAGGGAGAAAGTCCGATAGTTAGTGAGTCATCTAAAAACCGAGCAAGACATCGGGTCCAGCTAGGTATGAAGAAAATGGAAGCTTGAAGGAAGCAAATCAGATAATTAGTGAGTCATCCGATCACCGAACAAGACATCGGATAACCTTAGTCTGAAGAAAAGTGAAGGTTGAAGGGAGCAAGTACGACAAAAGTGAGTCGAACAAGCCATCGGGTTGGGCTTTAAAGTGAGTAGGCCTACTCTGGGAGACATTTTTCACGAAAGATCAACAAAACTCCTCAGTACACTAGTTTCTTTAGTGGGATTTGGAATTGGACGTAATTATTGAGTGGTTTGACAAAAATACACTGATTTGTTTCCGAGGATAAACACATTCCGATTTTGTGGAACACATTCATTCCCTTGCACCACAACAAAGTGAAAATAAAAGACTAATATTATGAGGAGACAGTCCAAAGAGTGAAACAAAATTTGGAACTTGTTAGCTTCTCGGTGGACCGTGAAAATTGAAAAAAAAGAAGTGAATAATGGAAATGATGATGATCTGAACTAAATTGTCATTTTAATAAGAAGCACTCTTTCCCAGCAACAACATAACTTTTTTTTCTCATATTTTTCTTGTTTGAGTATATAAATATAAGCAGCTGCAGCAGCCTCCATTTCCATCACTATTACACTCAGCACAATAATTCACTATTCTATAGTATGGCTTGCACAACAGTCTGACGGACTACCCGCTCTGCTCTATACCTGCTCGATCCGATATCTGGATCGAACAAATACATTGCACTTCTTGATATGCCCTTTACTATCTTCGTTCCTGTTACTGTATACTTAATAGATATACATTATGGTAGATTAAGTAAAACTCAGGAGCATTTAAACTATTTTATTTATTATTTTTTTTTTTTAGTACACCTGAAAAAATCCAAACGTATTATTATTTCTTTCCTATCCAGTCATTGAGTGGCTTGTTTAATGGTGTATTTTTAAAAATAGGTCTTATAACTGTTATTATTTTTAATGTTATATTTTAATATTTTTTAAATTAGCATAATACGTGTTGGTACATATACAGTACTAGTGAACGCCACACAACACAAATATATTACAATATAAGCACAAAATGCACAAATATAAGTACAGAATGCATCAATATTATGGTGATCGATTTCGGCAAACCACGTTCACCTTCCTCAGACCAGAGTGATTGACAAAAGAATCGCTCTGTTTTTTTTAGTTCTTTTCATTCTTGTTAAATCAACCAGTTTTACTAAAGAACTGCGTCAAAATTCCAAACGTTATAATTCACCTACGGCCTTCGTAAATGGCTAATTTTAAAGCTCTGATATTGTAGATGGCGGGAAAAATAAAAGTTTTGTGATCCGCCTTAAGGGCTCCACCTATTAGCCCTCAAAGTTTCCATGTTAATCTTATGAGAAGAAGGTTCCTAATTTTGGTGAGTTTTATACTGTTGTAAGATGCATTAAATATTTCAGCTGTTAATAAGACAAATGCAATATTCCAGCTGTTAATGTTTTATACCCTAATTAACAAGGCACAAGGCCAAACCTTTAAAGAAGCTGGTATTCAACTGAACAAACCAGTGTTTACACTCAGTATAAAACATCTGTGGTTTACACATGGGTAACTTAATGTTTTAGTTTTACAAAACTTAATAATAATTCAATATTATACATTATATATTTAACAACAACATTTGTAATTTATTTATTTAGGGGCTTTTCCCCCACAAGCAATATATAAAACCCAAGTTCCACTCACTCACTTACATTCTTACATATGAGACGCCGACACAACGTTGTGCGTATTTTAAGGCGAATATGAATGGTTATATGAGTGTAGGATGAGTATGGATGAGTGTAGTCTGGTTACTAACTGAGTTCAACTGTTCCTCAGAAAGGGCAATTTATTAATAGCCCAACAGCCAGGGCAACTAAGGGACCTACAGCTTTACGTGGAATCCGAACCTCGTAGTGCTGGTCTGATTTTCAGCTAATTGACAAGCCTGATACTCAGTTATCTCCCCCACACAACATCCGCACAATGATTACCACCCAACATGAACACCCCAGACTGCTCTAGTAGTGTCCACGCCGATAGAAACCACCAAGCGGACGCCATGTCGGTATTAAGAGGACCGAGCATACAACCTATCGCCTACAATCTCCCAAACACTTTGTCCCCATGTAGCTGGGTTACTGACTGAGTCACCACGAAATCTCAAAAACCACTGAACGGATTTACACAAAATTTTAAAGCAAGTTAGCTTTAGTATCGAAGAGACCCACACTAATAAAGGATTTTTTGAAATTCCATTCCTAAGGGGTACAAACAGCCCCTCAACATTTTCTTTTTTCCGTAAGAATAACATGGGTTGATTTTAGTAAATTAATAACTGCTGTTTAGTAAATAAATAAACATGTTTATTTTGTATATTTGACATTACTCTATTGATGGTTTAAGAGTTTAACTATCAGCTATTAAACAAAAACACATTTTAAATAGGCTGAGTAATAACCCTATAGTAACAAATAGGTAGCACCGCAAGTAGTGTGAGTGAAATACTGTAAATACATTTAATATTGTGACTTGACGTTATACATATAATCTAATATTATTTGTAGTCAAAGTCACATGCCGAGGCCGAAGGCTGAGGTGTATCGAGCACAGTGAGAATCGGGTTTTGCACGCGAAGCGTGCAGAGGTGTACCCTAGATTATTATATTTTGGTCGTTTTAAAAATGTATTTACTAACTCATGTTCTTTATAAATGCTACTTTGTCATTGTCAAATACGTGTTGTTTTTGGTATTTAGTAATTAAGGTAATATTTGGTTCTACAAATCATATTTTTATCGGTGTTTGATTATAATATGATGACAGGAGTTATAGTTAAGGAAACGCTGATAGTCATATTAGTTGGACAAATACTTGAATACACACATTCTATTCAACTACAAGCAAGCACAGTACACAATTAAACACGTTTAATAGGAATAATTACGTTGCTATTACCAAAGAATACATATAAAATATATAAGAAGCGAAAAGAGATAGGGAAGTAGTCAGGCTTCCTGTAGCAGATGAAACGAGTTTAGCGCGGCTGCCAATACGTTCTGCCACGCATCCCTCTCCCAACACCATTACCCCTGCCCGCCGTTTCCTTCCTGTAGCAGATGAAACGAGTTTAGCGCGGCTGCCAATACGTTCTGCCACGCATCCCTCTCCCAACACCATTACCCCTGCCCGCCGTTTCCTTCCTGTAGCAGATGAAACGAGTTTAGCGCGGCTGCCAATACGCAGCCCTCCCTGGTTGAGAACTGCCACGCATCCCTCTCCCAACACCATTACCCCTGCCCGCCGTTTCCTTCCTGTAGCAGATGAAACGAGTTTAGCGCGCCTGCCAATACGCAGCCCTGGTTGAGAAGTTCTGCCACGCATCCCTCTCCCAACACCATTACCCCTGCCCGCCGTTTCCTTTCTCTCTCATTCTCATGGCAGTTTATAATCTTCCCTCCCTCCAGGCGGCCGCGCCGGTGCGCTGCCCTCTGTCATTCTCTGACACACACTCTAGGCTGCCGCGCAACAATCTCGACAGTAGCGGCCGCGCCAAGATAGCAAAATAAGAAAAAAAGTAGTCTTGATTTTTCGCTTATAGTATTGTATTCATGCTGTTACACATGTCGAGCGTCTGCCGTGTTGTAATAGTTAATTGTATTTGCTGAAATGAGAATATACATGCCTGGTGAGCGGAAGCCTAAATTGCGTATAAAATTTGATGAGAGATAGGGAGGACAGAGTGTGACCGGTCAATAAACTAATTAGTTTTGGTCACAAGAACTATTTTGCATTTTGGCAGGCTCATTTCAAATATACCCTGCAGCCTTTCGTCCTCGCAGCTCGTAGCTGCAACTCAACAGTATAGATTGCGCGATAAATCGTCAAGAGCTTTATGCCGACAGTCGGATTCCCGCGGCTATTTTCTCATTTCTCCGCGTTGCTTTCTCCAGTGACCACAAAGTTACCGTTATCCACCGGTATTCGACTGTGTCTGAGCTCGCCTGTGATTAAAGTTGCGATAGTATAATTCCGTTGCTAGTATGCCTACCTTTCCGGTTGAGCACTAATCAAATAACAGACTTCATTGTTACCATATAGGAAGGTTGGGAATTGCTATGCATCAATCCATTCTTATTTGATATTTAATAATAATAGATCACCACAAATAACTAATTACTAAATATATATATATATATTGGTTTTTATCAGTAAGTATTTTTTTAAGGGTGTAACGTTATTTTATATTTCAGTATTTCCAAAAAAAATTTGTAAGTAATAAATTATGAAAGTACACAGCCAAATTTTATAAGGAATCAATTGTTTCATAGCACAATACAACTATGTACTTTTTAGAAAATTAAAATATTATGAGATTTTCAAAGAATGAGTAATGATGATTGATATTAAATTAATATAATTTTTAACTTCTTGAGTCAAAGCCTCTCATGTTCATCAATATCTTAAACATCAGCTTCTTAATAATGAATAAATGGGGGATTTATTTAAATTCAATAGAAGATCACACAACAAAAATGTATTACATTATAAATAAACAAAATACAAATATTATGGTGTTTAGTTTCAGTAAACCACGTTTACCTTCCCTACACCACAGAGGTCCACAAAGGAATCAATTAATTAAGGCATTATTCATTTGAAAATACACACATTTACATTATATTTGTTAAAGTTATTGAGCAAAATATTTACTGCAGTGCTAATTATGTGTTATTATTTATTGATTGGGGCAGTGTTGTGTCCTAAACTGTTCCATTCATTATGCAAAGACAGTTCACTATATCCAAACTAAAGGAACTCAATATCCTGCAATCTCCTTTAACAATAGGCTTCAGAAGGAACTCAGTTTCCTGGAATCTTTTGTTGTAGGCCACAGATTAAACTCAATATCCTGAAATCCCCTGTTGCAGGCCACAGGAGGAAATCAATATCCTGAGATCACCCGTTATAGGTCACAGAAGGAACTCAATATCCCGAGATACCCTGTTCTAAACCACAGAAGGAACTCTGTATCCTGGAATCCCTTAGTGTAAGCCACGGACGGAACTCAATATCCTGAGATCTCCGTTGTAGGCCACAGAAGGAATTTAGTGTCCTGTAGACCCCTGTCATAGGCCACAGAAGGAACTCAATATCCTGGGATCCCCTGTTATATGCTATAGAAGGAACTCAGTATCCTAGTGTCACTTGTTGTAGACCACAGAAGTAACTCAGTGTGATGAGATTTCCTGCTTTACACCATAGAAGGAGCTCAGTATCCTGGGATCCTCTTTTACAAGGATGTGCCATAAATGAAACTCAATATCCATGGATCCCCCTGTTGCAGTTGCTCCCTTATAACCATCACCATAATTTATTTGCTTTCCATTTATAGTTTTACCTAATAGTTTTTGTATTAGTAGTTTTTTTCTATTAATAGTCTTATTCTCTGAGATGTTGTTCAGAGAAGTTCCTTTTTCCCTGTTCATCCTTAAGTGAGTGATCTGTAATATTACTCATATTTTTATCTCCCTTGGCTATAATAACACTTCTAATTGATTTTTTCATGTTTAGCAACGGATAGACATTTCAGAATGTAGGAAGACCACTATATGAATTACCAGTATAAGTGTGAAGAGATCTGGTCAAATTGTATCAAACACTTCCAAGCTGTAAAAACTCACTACTTCACAAAAGGATAAGAACTCTTATGTTTAAAACAGAGATTGTCAGGAAAACATGTTAACGAAGCCCAAGTATGTGTTATTCAGACAAGAGTCACTTTTCTCAACAGCTGTTCTGGTCATTCGTCTTAGTCCAAACCAGCAGAGGTCAGGTGAGGGCCCACTTGATGAATGAAGGCTGACATCAGTGAATACATGTAATCACATCGAACAGTTATTTGTTAATAAGTTCCAGCTAACAGCAATCACTGTGGCCTTGTCTGAACTGTTCAAATATGTATCACTGAAGGAGTCAACTTAGTGTATGCCATCTTGTCCTCATTTGGCTCATATACTATGCAGTTTGTGAAATAATCTTTTAGAGGTATATACATGAGTAGTGGATCAAGAACGACAGAATTTGCAGTAGGGAATTTCATATAACCTATATTATTCTGTAGAAAAAAAATTGAAATAATTTACTGCCTTATAGTTAGTAATTACTTAATTAGTGTACTATCATAAAAAGTTTATGAAAGCTAAGAATTTAACTCTTTGGAGCCAAACTACTTCTTATATTATTTTAATTAATTAGGATAAGATATTTTAATTACATATCCTACATATAATACATGTACTAAATCTGTTTGACGATTCTCAATATTGCTCATGGTCACGGTACAACCCTATATACTGCTTGTCCATAACAAAATTACTAAATAAAACACACATTCCATCGTCTCTTCTTGGGTTTAGGATTCAATATGTTAAAAATTAAACTGCATTTATAATAAAATTAAATATTAAGTACATTAATATAGTTCTACAGCCTACGGTATTGACTGACACTAAGACAAAAGGTCAGAATGAAGACATACAGTATTTTATTTTAATATACGAAGAAATACAAAAAAATTTGAATGTTTGGATTACTTCAACTGAATTATATGTGTCTGTCCTTTTCACTTCATATACTAGCCTGTAAATCGTGTTTAAACAATATCTTTCCAACATAACCCCACACTTGCAAATATATTTTTTTTTACCTTTTTATAGGAACATGCAGATTTATTTTTAACCGTATGTCATCAAGTGGTTTGTAGATTTAAATTTAAATTCGTTGTAAATTTCCATTAAATTCATGTTAAAACAAGATAGTAAGGAATATATGATTTGAGACTACATATCTAGGGTTGAAATGATAATCTATTACTTAAGTAGTCTACAAATACAATATATGATAGTGATGCTCTAACAGAAAGTCAAGGTGAAGAGATAGAGATTTTATACAATTAAAAATAAAATTTACTTTTAAAAGATTAGATTGTTAATGTTATTATAATCAAAATAAAAGTTCACATTTTTGTCCGTTTACTATTCCATTAATTCTTTTTGAAAAGAAAAACAATATCTAATCTAACCACACATCTGCAAATCTGGTTTTACAAATTGAACTTTATGATTAGGTTTAAAAGTGATTTCCTACTTAAGTGATTTATGATCTGTGAACAGCTGCTGAGGTTTCGGTGAATAATGAACTTCATAATTGGTTTGGCATTAATAATTTGAGTTTAAGTACAATTTTGAAAATTTTATGGTAGAGGTTAGTTGATAAACATTAATAAAAAAGGCAGTTACAGTAGAACCTCTTTTATCCGGCACGTTTGGGACTTGACGCTTTCCTGATTAAAGAAAATTCCGGATTATGGAGGTTATTTATAAAAATACAGGAGGTGTATAAAAAATAACATAATTTGCTCGACAAAACTTTACTGTATGTATATATTATTTAAACATGGGTTATTTAAACAATGTAAATCAATATATAAGTACAGAAGAAATATTAAAATGCATTTTTAATTACACTACATGATGAAATAAATTTGAATACAGTATGAAATATAGTAAAGTACTGTACTATAGTATTTGTGGTTTTTAGCAACAGCACAGTAGATGGTTGGAAAAAGATCTAACATCTACTTGCTTCTTACAACTATTTTTTTATTAGTTGTCGAGTTGCTCACTTTTCAATGTTCATTGTGAAGGCAATTCTGTAATTTGTGTCTATTGCTGTTGATGCCGGATTATAGACAATTCCGGACTATAGAATGCCGGATTAAGGAGGTTTTACTGTACTTCCTTTCTCGAATATTAATACCGTTACATGAATATTGCGTCAAAAACCTCACCTTTCAAAGTTCAACATACTTCTATTCCTCTTCCATTCTCTGTTTCTCAGATGAATACAAAATTAAACACAAAATATTTTCTAAAAAGTACAATTTTAGTAGTTCTGTGATATATTATAGTCATGCCTATTCCTCAACAAGCTTTTAGTCGACATCAAGAAGGGCTCTGTTTGCTATACCGGTACTACCATTAATAACCTTATCCAGTTTATTATCATCCTGTTTCACCCTAGGTACTTAAAAATATTTATTTCCTTCATATTTTACTCTTAATCTTCATCTACTCTTCTCGAGATAAGAAAATAAGTCCAGGAGAGGGAGAAAATAAAATACAAGCTTGTAACAAGATAAACGGTCAGGTTGGATTACATCATGCATGAGCAAAATATTGGAGTGAAATTTGCGATAATCACAACCAATGACCATGCCATTTCCTGCAGATTTTATAATTTTACTAAGTTTTCACTGGCTTATTTCATTACTAACTTAGACTTAAAAAGTAAAAAAAACACATGTTTGGTTTTTTACAACGTTTTATAACTGAAAAGGATTCTCTGTCAATTCAAACTACATAGCCTACTCAGCAGTTTAGATAGTTATAACTTTTTTAGCAATAACAAAAATAGAACTTCTATGATACTCTCTCTTTTTCTGAGTAAAGAAGAACAAAATGTGCATTTGTTTTGTCTAAAATAACATTTTATTCTAAATTTTTCCAAAAAATAATAGTATAGAAAAATAACAGTCCTCACAACTATTCAGATTGTGACTATGTGGAATCTGTCCTATCTGGATCAGATAAAATAAAGTAGCATATTTATTCAGAGTTAAAATTAGGTATTTTACTAATATAAATCATATACAGTATACTACTACATGCTTAACATAGAAGTATATCAGTACAAAATGTGCTGCAAATGAAGGCAAAGACAAGGTCACTTCCTGATCACTTTATTTCCCGCCTATTCAATATTTATAAAATGTTGCACCAAGCACCTCGTTTCCCGTGAATGTTATTTGCAGTAACTTTGTCATCAGTAGTCAGAGTCAGTGACCCAGCTGAACAGTGAAATGTAACTGTTTAGCATATTTAATTCTTCTTTTCCTTTAGATTTATATTCGTTTATATAAACGCCTTAAACGTTCAAACAAACAGCACATACTATGGATAACTTAGTTATTGTTGACTTTTAAAATGTTATCAACCTCGTTTAGACCACTTAACTTTGAACTCCAGCGGAATCAATGCTGTCTGAATCGGTTTGCCTCCATACTGATTCAGATAGTCACGAGTAGGCTACTTGGTTACACTGTACAAGTTTTTATAACTTTTTTTCAAGATAAATTGTTTCACTTATTGAATAAAGCTCACACATAGGCTGTAGGCCCATATGAACTGGTGAGTGAATTTTTACTCAAAAAATTTTATATATGTATTTTATTGAATGTTAGCCAAATATTAATAGAATTAAAGAAATTTAAGACTTATTCTGTATCTATAAAGGTACTGTTTTGTTGCCAGACGAACGTGGGACCCATCCTGTTGTCGGTGAACCCCTACTCAGATGTAGGTAACCCGTTGACACTGACCAGTACACGAGGAGTTGCTCTGAGCCCCAAGCTGTTAAGGGTAGTACAGGAGGCAGTCAGGCAGCAAAGTGAAACGGGATACCCACAAGCCATAATCTTATCAGGTAACTACAGCATTACTTGATTATCTACTGCGTGAAGTTTTGTTAGAGTAAGACAGTTACTACTTGATTATCTACTGCGTGAAGTTTTGTTAGAGTAAGACAGTTACTACTTGATTATCTACTGCGTGAAGTTTTGATAGAGTAAGACAGTTACTACTTGATTATCTACTGCCTGAAGTTTTGATAGAGTAAGACAGTTACTACTTGATTATCTACTGTGTGAAGTTTTGTTAGAGTAAGACAGTTACTACTTGATTATCTACTGCATGAAGTTTTGATAGAGCAAGACAGTTACTACTTGATTATCTACTGTGTGAAGTTTTGTTAGAGTAAGACAGTTACTACTTGATTATCTACTGCCTGAAGTTTTGTTAGAGTAAGACAGTTACTACTTGATTATCTACTGCGTGAAGTTTTGTTAGAGTAAGACAGTTACTACTTGATTATCTACTGTGTGAAGTTTTGTTAGAGTAAGACAGTTACTACTTGATTATCTAATGTGTGAAGTTTTGTTAGAGTAAGACAGTTACTACTTGATTATCTACTGCCTGAAGTTTTGTTAGAGTAAGACAGTTACTACTTGATTATCTAATGTGTGAAGTTTTGTTAGAGTAAGACAGTTGTCGGGATACCCACAAGCCATAATCTTATCAGGTAACTACAGCACTACTTGATTATCTACTGCGTGAAGTTTTGTTAGAGTAAGACAGTTACTACTTGATTATCTACTGCGTGAAGTTTTGTTAGAGTAAGACAGTTACTACTTGATTATATACTGCGTGAAGTTTTGTTAGAGCAAGACAGTTACTACTTGATTATCTACTGTGTGACGTCTTGTTAGAGTAAAACTGTTGTCGGCATACCCACAAGCCATAATCTTATCAGGTAATTACAGCACTACATGATTATCTACTGTGTGAAGTTTTGTTAGAGTAAAACAGTTGTCGGGATACCCACAAGCCATAATCTTATCAGGTAACTACAGCACTACATGATTATCTACTGTGTGACGTCTTGTTAGAGTAAAACTGTTGTCGGCATACCCACAAGCCATAATCTTATCAGGTAACTACAGCACTACTTGATTATCTAATGCGTGAAGTTTTGTTAGAGTAAGACAGTTACTACTTGATTATCTAATGCGTGAAGTTTTGTTAGAGTAAGACAGTTACTACTTGATTATCTAATGCGTGAAGTTTTGTTAGAGTAAGACAGTTACTACTTGATTATCTACTGCCTGAAGTTTTGTTAGAGTAAGACAGTTACTACTTGATTATCTACTGCGTGAAGTTTTGTTAGAGTAAGACAGTTACTACTTGATTATCTACTGTGTGAAGTTTTGTTAGAGTAAGACAGTTACTACTTGATTATCTACTGTGTGAAGTTTTGTTAGAGTAAGACAGTTACTACTTGATTATCTACTGTGTGAAGTTTTGTTAGAGTAAGACAGTTACTACTTGATTATCTACTGCCTGAAGTTTTGTTAGAGTAAGACAGTTACTACTTGATTATCTACTGTGTGAAGTTTTGTTAGAGTAAGACAGTTGCTACTTGATTATCTACTGTGTGAAGTTTTGTTAGAGTAAGACAGTTACTACTTGATTATCTACTGTGTGAAGTTTTGTTAGAGTAAGACAGTTACTACTTGATTATTTACTGTGTGAAGTTTTGTTAGAGTAAGACAGTTACTACTTGATTATTTACTGTGTGAAGTTTTGTTAGAGTAAGACAGTTGTCGGGATACCCACAAGACATAATCTATCAGGTAACTACAGCACTACTTGATTATCTACTGTGTGAAGTTTTGTTAGAGTAAGACAGTTGTCGGGATACCCACAAGACATAATCTATCAGGTAACTACAGCACTACTTGATTATCTACTGCGTGAAGTTTTGTTAGAGTAAGACAGTTGTCGGGATACCCACAAGCCATAATCTTATCAGGTAACTACAGCACTACTTGATTATCTACTGCGTGAAGTTTTGTTAGAGTAAAACAGTTGTCGGGATACCCACAAGCCATAATCTTATCAGGTAACTACAGCACTACTTGATTATCTACTGCGTGAAGTTTTGTTAGAGTAAAACAGTTGTCGGGATACCCACAAGCCATAATCTTATCAGGTAACTACAGCTCTACTTGATTATTTACTGCGTGAAGTTTTGTTAGAGTAAAACAGTTGTCGGGATACCCACAAGCCATAATCTTATCAGGTAACTACAGCACTACTTGATTATATACTGTGTGAAGTTTTGTTAGAGTAAAACAGTTGTCGGGATACCCACAAGCCATAATGGATACCCACAAGCCATAATCTTATCAGGTAACTACAGCACTACTTGATTATCTACTGCGTTAAGTTTTGTTAGAGTAAAACAGTTGTCGGGATACCCACAAGCCATAATCTTATCAGGTAACTACAGCACTACTTGATTATCTACTGCGTGAAGTTTTGTTAGAGTAAAACAGTTGTCGGGATACCCACAAGCCATAATCTTATCAGGTAACTACAGCACTACTTGATTATCTACTGCGTTAAGTTTTGTTAGAGTAAAACAGTTGTCGGGATACCCAAAAGGCATAATCTTATCAGGTAACTACAGCACTACTTGATTATCTACTGCGTGAAGTCTTGTTAGAGTAAAACAGTTGTTGGGATACCCACAAGCCATAATCTTATCAGGTAACTACAGCACTACTTGATTATCTACTGCGTGAAGTTTTGTTAGAGTAAAACAGTTGTTGGGATACTCACAAGCCATAATCTTATCAGGTAACTTCAGCACTACTTGATTATCTAATGTGTGAAGTTTTGTTAGAGTAAGACAGTTACTACTTGATTATCTACTGCGTGAAGTTTTGTTAGAGTAAGACAGTTACTACTTGATTATCTACTGTGTGAAGTTTTGTTAGAGTAAGACAGTTACTACTTGATTATCTACTGTGTGAAGTTTTGTTAGAGTAAGACAGTTACTACTTGACTATCTACTGCCTGAAGTTTTGTTAGAGTAAGACAGTTACTACTTGATTATCTACTGCGTGAAGTTTTGTTAGAGTAAGACAGTTACTACTTGATTATCTACTGTGTGAAGTTTTGTTAGAGTAAGACAGTTACTACTTGATTATCTACTGTGTGAAGTTTTGTTAGAGTAAGACAGTTACTACTTGATTATCTACTGTGTGAAGTTTTGTTAGAGTAAGACAGTTACTACTTGATTATCTACTGCCTGAAGTTTTGTTAGAGTAAGACAGTTACTACTTGATTATCTACTGTGTGAAGTTTTGTTAGAGTAAGACAGTTTAACGAATTTTACTTAAGTTGATGAAATCTACTACGTATCTAAATTCAGTTTGTTAGTAGAGTAAGACCTTATAATGATTATCACGGATGGTGAAGTTTTGATAAGTATACATCTATACTTAGATTTGTATACTTTTAATTTAATGTCTAAGTAAACAAATATAACATATTCTTGACTGTAGAATTGTAATGATTATGTAACAATGCTTCAATCTGATCTACTATGTGTGAAATTTTGTTAAGTTAAAGACAAGACTATCTTATATTAACTACATGTGTTGTAATTTATTTAATAAACATTGACGGGATAATTACGAATCACATAATTTCTTATCAAAATACAAATAAATGAATACCTTATTTGAGTTTATGTTAAGTAGTTCAGTTGCTGGGATACAAAAAAAGAATAAACAATAATACTATATAGGACATACTTGAATTAATTTTGCGTAGGGTTTTTAAGTACACATTTGGAGGAAACCACACAGCCATTAACTTACCAGCAGAAAAAAACTTACAGCTTCACTTACTTGATTATGCATAACTAAGACGTGAAAGATTTTTATAGATTTAAAAATTCGATTACCCACAAGCAATATACAAAAATAGGATAATAAGCATTTATAAATTATTCTGCTGAATTTGTTTTGTTATGATACAAAGATTGTCGGACTCTAGATAAGATGATAGGAAAATAAGCTTAACTACAAGTATATATACATGCTGAATATTTTTTTTAGTATAGATAACATTTTTTACACAAGCACACATCTATTACAGGTAAGCACCTGCATACTATAATTAAACTGTGATTTTGTCAAGGTAAATGAAGTTTACTAAATAAAATTTTTACTGCCTGAAAGTTTTGTATAGAGTATATTTTAAATTTGAGTAAAACTGTCAAATCAATCAGAAGTTTGTTGTAGCGTACCAATGGCACTGTGTATCTACTGCCTGTAGTAGTTGAGAGTGAAAGAACATTTTTACACTTGCTTACTCAACAGATGGTGAAGAATGTTAATACTATTGACATTACTACCTTGTATTAATATATTGTGAAGTATTGTTAATAAGCAAACTACTTCAATCTATAATTTAAGTGCGAAATTTTGATATCATGAAGGCAGTTGACTACAGTTACTACTTTAAGTTAATTTTTTTAATCATTAATAATGTGGTTGTTTCCCGCGAGGTGACAGAGTCTGAAAGACATTATGCTCATGTTTGTTGTTACGAGTTTTGATTAGCGTAAGATGACATTACTACCTTGGATTTCTACAGTCCTGAAGTTTTGTTAAGTAAAACATTACTACTTGATTATCTACTGTGTGAAGTATTTGTTAGAGTATGACAGTTACTACTTGATTATCTACTGTGTGAAGTTTTGTTAGAGTAAGACAGTTACTACTTGATTATCTACTGTGTGAAGTTTTGTTAGAGTAAGACAGTTACTACTTGATTATCTACTGTGTGAAGTTTTGTTAGAGTAAGACAGTTACTACTTGATTATCTAATGTGTGAAGTTTTGTTAGAGTAAGACAGTTACTACTTGATTATCTACTGTGTGAAGTTTTGTTAGAGTAAGACAGTTACTACTTGATTATCTACTGTGTGAAGTTTTGTTAGAGTAAGACAGTTACTACTTGATTATCTACTGCCTGAAGTTTTGTTAGAGTAAGACAGTTACTACTTGATTATCTACTGCCTGAAGTTTTGTTAGAGTAAGACAGTTACTACTTGATTATCTACTGTGTGAAGTTTTGTTAGAGTAAGACAGTTACTACTTGATTATCTACTGCGTGAAGTTTTGTTAGAGTAAGACAGTTACTACTTGATTATCTACTGTGTGAAGTTTTGTTAGAGTAAGACAGTTACTACTTGATTATCTACTGTGTGAAGTCTTGTTAGAGTAAGACAGTTACTACTTGATTATCTAATGTGTGAAGTTTTGTTAGAGTAAGACAGTTACTACTTGATTATCTACTGTGTGAAGTTTTGTTAGAGTAAGACAGTTACTACTTGATTATCTACTGCCTGAAGTTTTGTTAGAGTAAAACAGTTACTACTTGATTATCTACTGTGTGAAGTTTTGTTAGAGTAAGACAGTTACTACTTGATTATCTACTGTGTGAAGTTTTGTTAGAGTAAAACAGTTACTACTTGATTATCTACTGTGTGAAGTTTTGTTAGAGTAAGACAGTTACTACTTGATTATCTACTGTGTGAAGTTTTGTTAGAGTAAGACAGTTACTACTTGATTATCTACTGCCTGAAGTTTTGTTAGAGTAAGACAGTTACTACTTGATTATCTACTGCCTGAAGTTTTGTTAGAGTAAGACAGTTACTACTTGATTATCTACTGTGTGAAGTTTTGTTAGAGTAAGACAGTTACTACTTGATTATCTACTGCCTGAAGTTTTGATAGAGTAAGACAGTTACTACTTGATTATCTACTGCCTGAAGTTTTGATAGAGTAAGACAGTTACTACTTGATTATCTACTGCCTGAAGTTTTGTTAGAGTAAGACAGTTACTACTTGATTATCTACTGCCTGAAGTTTTGTTAGAGTAAAACAGTTACTACTTGATTATCTACTGTGTGAAGTTTTGTTAGAGTAAGACAGTTACTACTTGATTATCTACTGTGTGAAGTTTTGTTAGAGTAAAACAGTTACTACTTGATTATCTACTGTGTGAAGTTTTGTTAGAGTAAGACAGTTACTACTTGATTATCTACTGCCTGAAGTTTTGTTAGAGTAAGACAGTTACTACTTGATTATCTACTGCCTGAAGTTTTGTTAGAGTAAGACAGTTACTACTTGATTATCTACTGTGTTAAGTTTTGTTAGAGTAAGACAGTTACTACTTGATTATCTACTGCCTGAAGTTTTGTTAGAGTAAGACAGTTACTACTTGATTATCTACTGTGTGAAGTTTTGTTAGAGTAAGACAGTTACTACTTGATTATCTACTGTGTGAAGTTTTGTTAGAGTAAGACAGTTACTACTTGATTATCTACTGCCTGAAGTTTTGTTAGAGTAAGACAGTTACTACTTGATTATCTACTGTGTGAAGTTTTGTTAGAGTAAGACAGTTACTACTTGATTATCTACTGCCTGAAGTTTTGTTAGAGTAAGACAGTTACTACTTGATTATCTACTGTGTGAAGTTTTGTTAGAGTAAGACAGTTACTACTTGATTATCTACTGCCTGAAGTTTTGTTAGAGTAAGACAGTTACTACTTGATTATCTACTGCCTGAAGTTTTGTTAGAGTAAGACAGTTACTACTTGATTATCTACTGCCTGAAGTTTTGTTAGAGTAAGACAGTTACTACTTGATTATCTACTGTGTGAAGTTTTGTTAGAGTAAGACAGTTACTACTTGATTATCTACTGTGTGAAGTTTTGTTAGAGTAAGACAGTTACTACTTGATTATCTACTGTGTGAAGTTTTGTTAGAGTAAGACAGTTACTACTTGATTATCTACTGTGTGAAGTTTTGTTAGAGTAAGACAGTTACTACTTGATTATCTACTGCCTGAAGTTTTGTTAGAGTAAGACAGTTACTACTTGATTATCTACTGTGTGAAGTTTTGTTAGAGTAAGACAGTTACTACTTGATTATCTACTGCGTGAAGTTTTGTTAGAGTAAAACAGTTGTCGGGATACCCACAAGCCATAATCTTATCAGATAACTACAGCACTACTTGATTATCTACTGTGTGAAGTTTTGTTAGAGTAAGACAGTTGTAAGCCAGAATTGTTACTGTTCAACAGTTCCGAGATGAAAATCTACATAACGTATCTAAATTATACAGTTTGTTTAGTATGTAGAAAAAATGAGATATCCTGTAATAAGATATCTCACAGAAGAATCAAGGGCTGCACTAGTTCTGAAAAGTATACAAAAACTATACTTAGACATTTGTATACTTTTATTTAAATGTCTAAGTATACAAATAAAAATATTCTATGACAGTACAAGAATTGAAATGATTATGTAAAAATGCTTCAATCTCACTACAGCATATTTAGTGAAATTAGGTAAAGTTCAAAGTTAATACAGTAACAACGCCTATCTTCTATTAACATACAAAAGAATGTATGTATATATTAATTTAATACAATAATACGTATTAATTACTGAATCAATTCAAATTTTTCTTTCAAAATAAAAATAAATGTAAGTACCTTATTTTGTTTACTGTTTTATTGTTCATTGCATAGTTACAAAAAAATTGTATGAATAAACAACTATTTATACTATATTAGGAACAGTTCAGTGAATTAATTTTGGCTACCGGTATCTTATATGTACACAATAAAGAGAGAAGAAAACCTTGACACAGTCAATCATGTAACTGTGACCAGCCAGACAAAATAAATACTGTTCAATTCATGTCTTTCAACTTCTTGGATTATGCAAACATACAAGACGCTTAGGATGAAGGATTTTCTATATGAATTTCAAAAATTCAACTTTTACACAATGCAATATACAAAAATAGGCATAAAATAGATTATATTTATAAAAATATTCTTTGAATTTAAGATTTAATTATTGATTACTAAATGATTTCTGGACTCTAGTTGAAGAGTGATAGGAAAATATAGCTTTAAATACAAGTACTATATACATGTATATATATTTTTTTTCAAGTACTAGATATTACATTTTTTTAACATAGCACCCATGCTATTACAGGTGGAAGCACTGCTGATATACATATAATAAAAAAGTGTTCTTGATCAACAAGGTAAATGAGAAGGTTCTCTACCTCTAAGATAACAAATCATTTTTATCAGTGACAATTAATAACAATGTACTAAATATATATTTTAATTTGAGTAAAATCTGTCAAAACAATCAGATTAGATTTGTCTGTAGTCTCGACCAATGGCAGTGTCAGCTGTACGTAGGTGAGAAGTGAAGAGGAAGCACTTTTATAAAAACATTAGCTTACTCAAACAGATGGTTTGAAGAAGTGTTAAATATCTATTGTCATTATGAGCCGTTGTTTATTAATATTATTGTAATATTTGTTAATAGCAACACTACTTCAATCTATAATTTAAAAGAAAGCAGAACAAAATTTAATCATGAAGGCAAACTGGCTACAGTACCTCAATTTACATTAAAATTTTTTTTAATTATTAAATAATGTGGTTGTTTCCCGCAGGGACCAGTGGCTCTGGAAAGACTTATGCCTCAATGTTGTTGTTACGTCAGCTGTTTGATGTAGCCGGAGGAGGACCTGAGACTGATGCATTCAAACACCTTGCTGCAGCTTTCACAGTTCTACGCTCTCTTGGCTCAGCTAAAACTTCATCAAACTCTGAATCTAGTCGTATTGTGAGTACTTTATTATTTCTTATTTTTTACTCATCATCGAGATGCCTATCATAGAGATGTGGGCGAATATGAAAGGTTATGAGAATATGAGTGTAATAAGTGGAGATGTACGACTGTAGCCATTGTTATTAACTAAGATCGACTGTTCCTCAGAAAGAGCTATTTATTAATAGCCCAATAGCCAGAGCAACCAAAGGAATAGGTATAGTTATAAATGAAATCTGAACCACATAGTTGGTCTGATTTTCAGCTAACTGACAAGCCTGACACTCAGTTCCCTTCCATAAACAGCATCTGGACCTTGATTACCACCCAACACGGACACTCCTTTCATTCTTTTCTATTAATGTCCACATAGATGGAAACCATTGAGCGGACACCATGTTGGTTTAGAACTGAGTATAACCTATCGCCTAAAATATTTACAACAATTTGTCCCCAAGCATCTGGGTCCCCAAGCACTGCGCCATTGTGTCTACAGTTGCTTTAATCGCTCTCTGCACTCTCCAGTAGCTATTACTTTCTATAGTTGCTTGAATTCAAGTTATTGAAGTAAAAATGGTAGATACCATAAAACTGTGATTATTGTGCAGTTCACAGTGTCCAAAGTTGAAATAAGAAAATTTCATTTTTATAATATTTAAGACGAAACATTATATTACATGTTCTCTAACAGAACTTGTATATTCTAAAAATCTTTTTTTTTATTTTATTATTATGAATATATTTTAATGAGACAGTCTAAAAACATGTGTTTCTTTAACATAAGTTCTTCCTCAATTTTTCACTAATCTTCGTTTTAACATAGCACTTTTGAAAAGTTTGAAGAAGAGTCATATCTACCTAACAATAAACAGATAAGTGTCTTAAAAGTTACTTAAAATAAAATAAAAATATATTTTTTCTGACGAAAAAGAAACAATTTTGTTGTCTGTAAACAGTTTATCAAGAAAATATAGGACCTTTAAAGCAAGTGCCTGTTAGAGGTTTTTACCATTTATTTCAGTACACAGTAAGAAATGTAGACACTATCTGGAATGTAAAATAAATGAGTAGATAGTATTTATAAAGCTCAACTTCATGAGCTAATAATTGTTCTCAGTTTGATCCCAATTAGTCATACCAAATTTTGAAAGGGATAGTTGGTAGCCACCTGTAATGACAGTTTCTAAGGAATAACTGGCCTTAGTTTGTAACATTGACTACATTCGCTCATTACACTCATACACCTATTCAAAAATCCATATATTGACAATCAGCAGTTTTAGAATAAATAAAAATATTGTCTTAATTGTAAATAAAATTTAGACTATGAATAATACAACTGTGATTGCTATAATTAAATATGCCTTAATATTATTTTGAACATGTCATATTTTAGCTTAAAAATCTATAACACATACATACACTATACACGCTTCCTTTAAATAAGAAAATTTTCCATTTATTTGATCATTATAACTGATTCTTCAGCTAGTTAAGGAAACTCAATTATTATGAATAAATTTTTAATTTAGTAAAGATACCAACGTTACTCTTATCTATAATTATTTAATGTGCTTACTTTTCATACAATAACCAGGTTTTTGTTGGTTGTTGGTCAGGGCCATTTCATCGAAGTTCAAGTGACTGACGGAGCTCTGTACCGGACTAAGATCCATTGCTACTTCCTGGACCAGACAAGAGTCATCAGGCCATTGCCGAATGAAAAGAACTACCACATCTTTTACCAGATGCTGGCTGGCCTTACTCCTGAGGAACGAGGTAACTTTTTCATCAGATTAGATGATGATATTTTTTTGTATATTGGTCCAAAGTTTAAAGAATTAGTGAAAAGTTTCTTTATATTCCATGTTTATTCGCTTTGTATAGGGTGTAAGAGACCTTCAGTCTGGTATGTTTATCTTTTAAAGGAATTGCCTTAGGACGCTGAAACAAACTGTAACCCTAAATTTTTTGTCATGAATAATTAACTAAATTATTTTTAAGATTGTCATTTGCCCCAAAATACACTTTTTAGGGTGGGGGAGGGTCGGTATTTGAATATGTTGACCTATACCTCTCGTATGTTTGATGATTTTTAAAATATAAATTTAAATCAATTCTGTCCAGTCGTTAGTAGCATTTGTTGAAAATTAGATGTTCCTCTGATGAACAATAACCTTAACTTTAAATAACTTTAAGAACCAAAATGTTTTACATTTTGAGTCACCCTGTCCTTAAAGGTAAGAGTAATTTAAAACTTTTTATACCAAAATGATGAGGCATTAAAGACCTTCAAATTTAAATGTCATAAAACATATGTTGTTATTAGAAATTTTACTATAACTGACCCCTCCATCCCAAAAAGTGCCTTCGGGGCAACAGTATTAAAGCGAGATTGTGTTTCAAAGTATACCAATGAATTCACCGTCCGACAACCTGGATTGTCTCAACTTCCTCTTCTGGTGTAAACACATGGTACTAGACGTTCGGTATCTTTCAGTCAGGCGCAAGAAAGAGACCCCAAGTCATTTTTAACACCATAAAAAATTTTAAAGTTGCTCACAGTACATGTTAAATCGATCAGAAATTTGTACTGGAAGTGTTAACCCTTAAAACGCGGCATCCGTATATATACGCATGTTTACAATTGCCCGTAACGCGTTATACGTAATATTTCGCGAGCTGATAACAATAATCCTAGAACAGGCCTAATACAACGTAGCGAGTTCTAAGATTCAAGGTCAAGACTATTTTCAGGTTATTATTCATTTTCCAGACCTTTGGACTGGTTACTAGACAACGAATGTAAATAATATGAAGTTTTCATTCATTATTGCCTCTGTCGAGGTAACCGCTAGCGCTCGCAGCGAATATATACGCATCTGCTAGTCACATGACGCAGCGACCGGCTGGCGCTCAGTCAGTCTGCAGTTATTTGTTGTCTGTCTCGTGCATTGTACTAACCTCCGGTGTGTAAACAAACAGATTATGTACACAAAATAAACACTATTTACAACAAAAATAAAACTAGACTTCACAATGAAAAATATAGAGTAAATTCAAAATAATAAACTTTGTATAGGCTAATCTGTTGTCTTATTGAGTTATATTGTATATATTTTTATAATGGCTATAATATTTATAGTTTTGAAGTTTTTCACACAGCTGCTACTTTCTAAGGAAGAAATTGTCATTCTAAAATCATATTTCAATTGAAAAATGTATTTTTGCAAGTATACAATTTTTTTAATTGCATGCAATAATATTTCGTTTTTACAGTTTTGATAAAACTTTGTAATGAATAAAAAATGAATATAAAAATACAATATCGTTATTATTTTTTTTTTACATTGTACTATCCTGTTTTAGATTTTAAAAAAATATAACTTTACAAAAACTAAAATTATATATATTCAAGAAAATTAAGCGTTAATTGAAAAATTACAGAAAATTACTCAGCGTTTTAAGGGTTAATAATACTAAAGGGTTACAATACTATGGGCCACATACAAATTAGATCAAATGTGAGATAACAATTACAATTATAAGTAATGTTCCTCAATTTTGAAATTCAAATAGCCATATTACCAGATATCCTGTTGCCTTGAAGGGTATAGGCGTTTTAACCATTGAACCGTGATTCCAGCTATCCATCTAGTACACAAACAATTTTGCTCATGCCAACCATCGAATTTAGTTATATGAGCATATGATAAAAAATAGTAAATCATTGCAAAAAAAGCATTGTTATAATTGTTGATTTAATTTTTGGATTATGCTTCCAGCTAAATTGAATTTGGAAGGTTACTCACCGAGCAACCTGAGTTACCTTCAGCATGGAGACACGAGGCAGGACGAGTCTGATGACGCAGCCAGGTTCCAGGCATGGAAGGCTTGTCTAGGTCTGTTATTAACGTTAAATACAGTGTAATTCTTTTATCCTATAGTAACATGATAATGTTACACTTTATGGCAAATGTAGGCTGGAGAACCCTTAGCAAACCTGATATAAACTGTTTAAATTAATAGAGAAATAAAGATACTCTCAGAGACCTAGAGACTAAACTTATTCATTCTCAGATAGATAACATAGAAGACTTACTGTAAGATTCTGATTGCAGTTACTGTCATAATCATCATTTGATATGAATTTGTATCATACTAATGAATTGCTAGAAAATAGTATGACTGTTTCACAAACTGATATGAATTTTAGAATACATAGGAACACATTTCTCATTTTGCTACCTACTTGAATTTGCAAAATTCTCACCTTGTTCGTTTCTTCCAAGTCAGCTTTTTCTTATCACAGTTGCTAATTGTGCAACCTCCTTTTATGAGTTCTTATGAAAAATTCCATTTCTGCACTCCAGTAACCATGAGACTCGTTGTTTGGCCAAAATATTCCTAACAAATTCTCCCTCATCTCTATTTGATTAACTCTTCAATAGTAGTGTTCATTAGGCTATATCAATTCTTAACAATGAATAGAGCTGAAAAAGACATAATCACCATCGAACTGCTAGAAAACACCAAGAACATCTGATAGTTTAGTTTTGCTTTATCCAAACACCGATAGAAACTTTCAGTGATTTGTAGATTTTCATTTTCCATGCAAAAACTTCATTTGCCATTTCACATGGGCCACAAGAATATGCGTGAACTTTATATAACAAGTGAAGTACTGACCATCAGCTCAGTTGAGCCTGGTAACCTAGTACCTTACACTCCACAGTCTGAAGCCTTAGCCATTGAGGCGCCATGCCAGCTCATAATGTGCAAACTCACCTGAACCTTAATAATATAAACCCTACATTAAGGTGGTTCTCCTGGCATTAGGGACATACGAATTCCCCTTGCAGCACTGGTTGTACGTCTGACCGCAAGGTACACACACACACACTCGACCCCCCCTCCCATGGGATGGGTGGGGTATAATTGTAGGAAGTCGTTGAAGCGTGTTCCTGCGGGTGCGGTTGCTGTGCCTCGTGGTACGTGTGCGTAGCAATTCGATTTTAATATAACATGCAGGTAAAAGTAAAACCACAAGTTGAGTATATAAAGTCAATCAATGTTGTAAATTGAGTGATATTAAAAAGCATAAGATGCCAAACATGACATTGTATTTCTTATCGTAATAAAATAAAAACAAAAATATAACATTAATTATTTAAAATCAAATTTGCTAATTTGCAGTAAAATTACTTGGTTTAAAATACCTGATGAGCAAAACCAGTCCTGTGAGGGTCTGTTTTTTCTTTTTAATTCATGAATAATCAGGGAAATAGTTTCTTAATTCTTTATGTACCAAAGAAGCTCAAATTCGCATCTTTAAAGTGACGTATTTATAAACCATTAATATAATTTTAATGAAAAATCTAAGAAGGTGTTTAATAGCTGATATTAATTAGTAGTTGACATTTTTTTTAAATCGAAATTTTTTTGTCCAAACAGCCTTAATATGGACAAGTACTCCCACTCAACCCAGCATATAATAAACAAAATATGATCTTAACCACTTCCAAAAAACGTTTAAAACGTATCAGTCAATCAGTTGTACTAGTAATACTGTTATTGATTGTCTCTCATTTTTGCAGTTTTATTAAACATAAACTTTTCTTGATTTCTCAGCAGATTCACCTTCAAATACACCTTCACTCTCAACAATACATATTTCGACTAACTATAACTATTGTTATAACTTTGAACCTGGTGTATTTCTATAACATATAAGGAGTGTGATACATTTATTTTATAAAATCTAGCAGTTAAAAATGTAGGAAAATCGTGAGGGCCCCTTACTTAGCGCATAAGCGCAATATCTACATCCTCTTTGCGGCCCTCTTTTTGTCTGCACATAGTAGTAAATCCGTCACTGCATAGACTATTGATATTGATAGACTGCGGAGAATTTATTTAGACAGAGTAAGGCTGACAAACATTACAGCACTTGGTAAATATTAGTAACAAAAACGTCCAGTCTAGGCCAGGACTCAAACCTGTGCTAAATAAAGCTCAAAGCTATGCTACTTTAGACCGCTCAGCAGTTGCACATATTATTAGCTAGTTGCATTCTGTTAGCTCTTAAACTTTTTTATCAATTGTGACTAATTGTACAGGTGAAAACACAATAATATGTTTTCTAATGACAATATTTTACTTTATCTCTACAGGGGTACTGGGAATACCATTCCTAGATGTGGTCCGAGTGCTTGCCGCGGTCTTGCTGCTAGGTAATGTACAGTTCATAGATTCGGGTGGTGTTGAAGTGTCTGTAAAGGGAGATACAGAGTTGACAGCTGTGGCAGGGTTACTGGGAGTTACCAGTGCTGCTCTCTTTCGAGGTATCACGTCCAGGACGCACAATGCCAGGGGACAACTTGTCAAATCCTTGTGTGATGCCAATATGGTAAGTTTTATTTGTTTTAACCGCAAATTAATTATTTATGAGTTAATACAAAAAATTTTAAAAAGCACCCATTCTGCTAATTAAAAAAAAGCTTATTCTTAATGTAATGTGTGTTTTATTTGTTAAAATGAAATTTAAAATGTAAATAAATAGCAATTTCTGTTTGATATAATTGATATATCAATTAATTATTGATAACTGTAAACTTAAAACTATGACTATGTACCGTACTAAACTGCACAGTGCACACTATTCACTATAATAAAGCTACAGACAAAACAAAGCTATCTATACAATTTATAACCAAGTAGAATACAAATAAAATATAGACAATGAAAACAAAGTAACTGTATACTTAATGATGACCAAATGGACAGACTTGCTCTTTTGATGTGTCAAAAGGGTGCTCTCTGTAGATGGCATTATTTGATTGAGTCAGATACAATGCTGTGATGTGCAGCTATATTGCAGAAAATGTTGTAAATACAAACTATTGCAGCAAAAAGATTACATAAATAACAGTCACGTAATATTAAGTCTAAACAGAATAACTTATGGTAATATTTTTCTCTCATAATATTACGTCAGTAGTATATATAAGTGACATTTGTAGTGGCGTAATGTTATGGTAAAATCCAATAATGGGTTATGTACCTCATTTGCATACTTGAACATACTGAAATTTAATGTTAATGTATACAAACCTAATAAATTATTTGAAATCGTTGTTCTAGAGCTCGTATCGCTGTTCTATATTTATGCCAAGTTTGATCACAGTAATATAGAAAATTATAGATCTCAATAGTTTAATTACACAAAAAAGTAGTTAATCATAAAAGACATATATATCAAACAGTAAATTATCAGTTGAGTACATCAATTCTTTAATGTTAATTGTTCAATAAAAAGTACGTTAAAATAAAAGATTTATTAAGTGTTCACATTAAAACCCCTGTAAATACAAGGAAAATATTTTGTTATGAATTAATTATTTTATGATTCTAGCAATTGATAATGTCTATCTTAAACTAACATGCTTATTATACTTTCTTTACAGTCCAATATGACACGAGATTCACTGGCTAAAGCTCTATATTGTCGAACTGTTGCCACCATTGTCAGACGAGCCAATAGTCTCAAGAGGTTAGGCTCCACTCTCGGAACACTCAGCTCTGACTCAAACGAATCCGTCCATAATCAAGCTGAAGTAGGTCACCTGTTAATAGTTTTTTATAATTTTAACTTTAGAACTTCAAGACGCAATTTCCACCTGTGATGCTTTGTCCTATTTATTGTACACCTAGACAAAAAGGATATAAGTATTTTAACTTTTTATTACGTTAGTTGCAATATTTTGTGTCTGCAATTGAGTATTTAAGTAAGTGTTTTATAATGAAACACTTATAGTCTTGTATTCGTTAGTTGTAATAATTTTCAAAGTAAATATCTCAATGCTAAATAAAATGTTTAACTTCCAATGCTATGTGAAAGAAAATTTTGCTGATATTGGCTCATTTTATTCACAAAGAATGCATTAAATGGAACATTTTTCTAATCACTACTTTATACATCGTAATAGGAGTTTCAAAGTGTAACAATCATTTTATATGTTTTAATAATTAATATATTTTATCTCTCCAACAAATATTAATATTTTTTTTAGTTTAGTATTATAGACAGAATTCAGCCCTGTAATCAAAAGGAGGCAGTTAACTCGATTGCAAAGTCTGTTGTCATATATTAGAGCTAGTAGTACGAAACATTATTTTAAGGATATGTATGAATCGGCCACATCCTCTGACATAAGAATATGGAGGAATTACTCCAAACTGTTCTAGAAGGTTTTGTGTTCGATAAAAACGCCAGTCAGGCCTAGAAAAGATTACATATCACAGATAAAGGAAGATTTAGTATGTCTCTACTACCCAGAACTAAAAGAAACAGCTCAAAATAGGGAAAAGTGGAGAGGCAAAATTGCTGCCAGCCAATCTCCAGATTGAAGACAGAAGAAGATGAGTTGTTTCGGTTTAAAAGTAAGGGTCTCAATTTGTAGTAATGTGCCTTTAAATTTTTAAGGGTTTAGAAAGGTTTAAGCGTGTACTTTATATTTTTGATTAGTAAGTGTTGAATAAGTTACTTTTAATCCTTCCCAAATGAAAAACTTGAGACAGGTAGAGCAGATCAGACTTGTATCCTCACAGTAGATCCATGAGCAGCAGCCAATGGATAAAAGTAAAAATTTACAGTTTTAGTAATAGATTTGCAATTCACAAAAAAAACCTAGTAGAATGCACAGAGATATCCAATTGATAGTTATGAGTTATTGTCTTTATGTTGTGGATATAATTACCGTAGTAAGATTTTAAGATAGAACACAGCAATAGCTGGTACACAGTGTTATACCAACCCTTGCCTTGTAGTTCACATTAAACAAATGTAAATAGTTTTGTTTCCTTACATGGACTTGTCCTACTTACCAATTTATGGTTATATTTTTTTCATATACAGTTAACTATTACTGTATACATTATTCTTCTTTGCTTTATTTTTCCTGTGAGCATCTAGTAAAATAAATAAGTGACCCCTTATCCATTATTTCAGCAAGTACATTTTTAGTCTGTTTCTCTTTGTCCAAGTAGAATTTTATATGTTCCATCATTCTCACTTTTAACTCTATGTTAATTTACTCTCCATCGTGTTCAACTACATTACGATATATTTGTGTGCAGGTGGCAAGTCAACATGCATCAACAGTGGGCACGGCAGGATCAAAATCCAGCAAGTCCATGGCAGCCCTTAATAATGCAGTTCGCCATGCCACCGATGGTTTCATAGGAATTCTCGATATGTTTGGCTTTGAAGAGCCTAAAGTAAGTTAAAAACATCTCTTTATTTAAAATGTTGACCACTTATAATTATTAAATGTTGTTTTTTGTGATGGACTGGAGATATGGCCAGTGGCCTTGAAATATCGCCATTTTTGTTTTTGTGCATATGCTAACTTTCATTGGACTTACCAAAGGAATTATGCTTTCCTATCCTAAACAAACCCGCAAACATAAATAATTCAGGCACTTGTCTTATTATGAAAATTTCATGTGGATATTATACATTTTGGTATTTGCATGCTCTCATTTTGTACAATATGTTAGTTCAAATACCTGGTTTTGGTGATGAGTTTTTATATCTAAGTACAGATATGATCTACTAGACTAGACCAAGGATCATATTTGTGCTAATTTATAAAATTAAAAAAACTGAACAATATAAATTTTTATTTGATATTTTTTAGTTATTATCATGTTAAATAAGGCATAGGCTGCTTTTTAAGGGTTGAAAATAAATACTTTTACCAACCATAGATTGTTCTTGATAAACTGCCACAGAGGCGTTTGCTACAGCCATAAGAAAGAGACATTTGTTTATATTTTCTCTAAGGCAATGTCGCCTGTTTTGGTTTTTCTTGCAATTCATATAATATTTGTAGTTTATCGAATGGCAGTACACATGAGTAAAGACGTACAGTGGTATTCACCCACACCTACAGAGGTATTGACCCATCCGCCAACCCATACACGTACAGTGGGTGTTATTTATTTTGTTTACACCCACCCATCCGCTCACTCACTAGCCAGACTGAGGCACTCAGCAAGTGTTAAAAAAGAATACAACACTTGCTGGGTTTAACACCATTGTACGTATATGGATGGGCAGGTGGGTAAACACCATTGTACGTGTATGGGTGGGCGGGTGGGTAAACACCATTGTACGTGTATGGGTGGGCGGGTTGGTCAACACTATTATACATTTATATTGGTGGGCGGGTGGGTCAAACCACTGTACGTGTATGGGTGGGCAGGTGGGTTAAACCACAGTATGTGTATGGGTGGGCGGGTGGGTCAACAGCACTGTTCATGTATATATGCTATATATTTAATTGCATCACATTGAAGAAGACTCATTACTGTAATGCTGGTCTTTTAGTTTAAAAGTCAGCTGTTAAATTAACCCAACTGCAAATCATTTTCTACATTGTTATTCGTCTCAATTAGTAAAATGAACTTTAATTGTTTGTTCCAGTATGAAAATTTGCAGTGTCGATATTCTGAAATTTTATTAAGAAATGTTGCCACTACAGCAGTCTATTTGTGTTTTCAAACAATATGTACCGGTAACCACTTTCTTTTTGTTTTTTTTTTATAATATTTTTTATAGTGGTGGCTTTTCAGTTCCACTATGCGCGTATTTCAGTCCCATAATACAATAAATACCTCCCACAGGTAACAAGCCTTGGGATCAATACTACTTACTGTATTTAAGAATACTCTGTACTTGCAGAAGTGGGTGGGTGGGTTAATACTACTGAATGGGTATCGTTGGGTAGGTGGGGAAAATAACTAACAACAAAATAATTAACCACTCAGGGGACAATAATTCTGAGACACATTTCGTGCTTGTCCAGTGCTAGTGTCACAATCACGACACAATCAAATTTAAAATTTGATGAAGAATTTTAAAGAAACGTAAAGTAAAATTAAGCTTTCTTCTGATTTTTCAGCCCAGTCAGTTGGAACACTTGTGCATAAATTTGTGTGCTGAGACAATGCAGCATTTCTACAACACTCACATATTTAAGTCCAGCATTGAGTCTTGTCGAGACGAAGGCATACATTGTGATGTTGAAGTGGACTATGTTGACAATGTTCCATGCATCGATCTTATATCTTCACTAGTAAGTATCACATGCATGACCAGATGATTTATACAGTGTGACCAAAAGTTATTATCAAGAAATGTTTAAAGAACGGTCAACTTTGGAGACTTTTGAGCCTTGTCATAATATGTACTTGTGAGAAAAGTTAACTGGAATATCTACTTCAAAATAACATAATGGCATTTTTCTACTATACCCTTCTTTCTAAAACCCATAAAAGAGGTAATAAACAATTAAAGACCTGATAAATGTGTTTTGATAAGTGCATATATAGAGGCCTATCACCAAGAACCATTAGCATACATTTTCCTTCACATTCCATGCGCATCAACTCAGGCACGGATCCAGAGCAGTGAATTGGGGGGGGCGAACCTGCCGGGGGGTCCGGGGATCCTCCCCCGGAAAATTTTTGCTATTTTAACGTCCTAAAAGTATTGTTTTTAGCAGTTTGGGGGGTGTTTTTAGGGTTTAAATATAGAAGAATACCTAAGTTCTGTAATCGAAAATAAGTTTGGCATAAATTTATTCCAACAGCTGATTAATGACACTAGTATAAACAATTAATTGTCAAATTGGTATTGCCATAGGTATTGCCATTGATACTTCTTAGAACCTCTGGGGTAGGCTAGTTTCCTGATGTAATTTCAAAATAAATTGTACAACTTCGAAATAGCATTTAAGTATATACATTTAATATCACAACTATTAAATAATAAAATGGATTCCATTGGAATGTTGTATTGTTAAAATTTTATGGAAACAGTTTAATGAGCAACAACTTAATCATAGTTTGGACATAGTTAAACATAGTTAACTGTGTAGAGTTACAATTAACACATTCATTACACAACCATTAATATAATAACTCAACTATCAAATCAATGTCGTCTGTCAATCAGTGTCTCGGCGTCTCGCCACTACGTCGGCGCTAGACACGCAGTGTTGCCGGCGAAAATATTGTATATGCCTACCAATTACCAACCGACGACTCGGAAATTCTCCTTTCTACAAACTCAGACTACACATCCGAATATTATATATACTGTAATATTATTAAGACGGTAACAATTTCTAATGTTATTTTCATGACGGTAAATCAAATATTTTATTAACATTTTATTCTAAGCGTGTAGGTACATTTTTTGCTTTTTTCCGTTTGGGGGGGGCGATCGCCCCCATCGCCTCCCCCTTAAATCCGTGCCTGCATCAACTTTATCGAGCTTCTCAGTAATTACTCTGATAGTTTGGTCATAGAGTTATTATAAATCTGAACCATAAATATATTAAATGAATTTAGGAACAGGTTACAACATAATTGATAAAAGACTTGAGGGATATCGAAGGATGCCATTAATAAGCTGTAAGAAAAAGAAATAGTTGATCGAAGTCTCTTTGAAGTTTCCTAGTATGACATCAGCAGTCAGTTTGAAAACTATTATCTATTGTATATGTATCATTTTAATAAATTATAATTTTTACTTCATATTATATTAAACTCTGTAACTTTTATTTCAAATTCATAACATTTATTGTGATGTAAATGATTATTATAATGAACAATGTAAATAAGCTACTTATCCAATATAATAAGCAAAAGCTGTAACACATCATAAACTTATGGAATATTATTTTAGTAGATATCAATATGTTTGTGTATAGCGAACGGGCCTACTCAGCATGCTGGATGTGGAGTGTTCAATAAGGGGCTCTTCTGAGTCCTATATAGCCAAAGTCAAAGCTCAACACAGACATAATCCCCGCCTCGTGGAGCCCAAGCCCTTGGAACCTCGCACATTTGGCATTCAACATTTTGCCGGAAGGGTAATCTACGATGCCACTGACTTCTTAGGTAATATACAACTTTTAATATTTATATATAAAAGAATCTTTTTTTAAACTAATTATGCCTTTATGTAAGTTTTGCCTATTGAGATAAAAATAGCCAATGATTTAAAAATAACACTAAATAACGGTATAATACTAATGCCAATTATATTAACTTCATGTCAGTAGCCAACTGCCATAAACAAAATTTAAAAATATTAATATAGGCTTACTGAACACTACACTTATTTATTTATTCATAAGACGCTGATCGTCAAGATATGGGCAAATATGGATTTCGAATGAGTGTAGATGAGCGAATGTAGTCATTGTTACAAACTAAGGCCGACTATTCCTTAGAAAGTGTCATTAATTAATAGCCCAATGATAAATGAACAGCTGGTGGTTATCAGCTGATCCCTCTCAACATTTATTATGACTCTGATTATATCTGTGATATCAAGGCATATCCCTGAGGTTTATCAGGGATATGCCTTGTAAATGTATCAGGGGTATGAATGTAAATGTAAATACATATTAATGTCATGTCCTAACAAGAAAATGACGTAGGTGACTCACAAGCAGATCTATGATGCAGAATGCCATAAAATGTATATTGTAGGTTTATAAATGTAACATACATTGTTATTGGCAGTGTTTTATCTTTAGTTCAAATTAATAATTGAAACACTTTTTGGACCAGCTAGTTATAGTGTGACAACCAGTATAATTTTTTACAGGATAAAAGAACATTTTTCTTTGAAAATACTGCATATTGAAAACAAAACATTAAAATATTATTTGATTCTAATAAATATTATTATACGACTAATAAAAACTAAATATTACTTGGACTGATTATAAGAAGGTTCTTTCAGTATATGATCGGTCTCTAGTTAAGGGAGCCATCACGTCAAAGTTCACTCTTGGCCCATTCTAAAGTTTCTTTAGATGGGTAGACAAACAATTAAACTTTTTTTTTTGGGAGTTACATATATCAACTTGATTTCGTTATAATAATATTTTGGCTTATATACGAATTGTTTAAAATTTCATTCATTTTCATTTATTAGTGCAGGAGACAATTAAACTTGTATTGCACAAGTCATTAGTAATTTTATATAAAATTTAGGCATTCATTCACACCAAAGACACTTTCATACTTACAATTGATCATCCACTCACTCTCGCATTCATTCGTCGCCAATTTTCACCTACTTCCAGCGCAGGGGTTAATCCTTCAATTGGTCTCCCAGTTCCCTTCCAGAAGCTCGCCCACCCTGTAAAACGTATTAGACGCTAGAAAGCTTGTAAGGCGAGTTTTAAACATCTTAGGTGTTCTAGAAATCCTAATTGACAGTGGCAATCTGTTGATTAGGCAAGCACTTGCTTGAGAGGGCAAGTGTTCGTTAACTACCGTTCTGTGTCTCCCAGTTCGGTAATTTTCTCTGCCTCTTGTCTCATACCCGTTTATGTCACGGCCTCTGGTTAAAGCTCATTTCAACAAACAAAAAAATGGCAGTTTCTAAAATGTAAAGACTAGGCATAGTCAACAGTTGCAAATTTTTAAAAGTAGCCCTGCACGACTCTGTTGCTCAATTTTGCGATAGTTTAAATCACCTTTTTTTGTAATTTAAACACTCTTAAAGAATGAATGTTTGCACTGGCTCCCAACAACACCACTCCATAGGAAAGATGTGGATAAACCAGACCATAATACGCCATAATCAGTACCTGACTTGGGCAGTATTTGGCCAAAGATCTCAAAACAAATATCCCCGAGGACTATTTGGCGCAAACATAGTCAATATGACGGTACTATGTCAAATCTCGATCGAGGTATATTCCAAAGAAAATGAAGAATAACTTTAATCCTGTGGTATTTCAGTGAAATTGCTCTTTGATTAACACTGATCTTTGTTTCAAATTGGTATGCTTGATTTGCACATTTGAAGCATGTAATTCAAATTAACACTTAACATGCAAACCAAGTTTTCAGCTTTGAAAAATGTTGTGTTACGTCATATATTTCATGCCTAAACACATGACATTACAATTTTTCTATTTTCATTTTAGACTTAATGAAAATCCTTTTCAATTTCTGTTTTAGATACCAACAAGGATGTGGTACCGGATGATTTGGTGGCAGTTTTCCATAAGCAGACTTGCAATTTTGGTTTTGCTACTCATTTATTTGGCAGTGAGCTGAAAGCTCTTTATTCTGTTGAGACTGTACCAAGAGGAGTCAGCTTTAGAATTTCCCCAACATCACATTCTGATTTGTAAGTTAATACACAAAATGCTTGCTTAAAAAAAATATAGGTTACATTATAGGCCCATAAATATTTTCTGACTCGTAAATTTCCAAACGCAATTCCAAAATATAAGAAAACTGCTTTTTATTAGAGCTCAAAATGAAAGTGAGTTTAAATTGGCTATGATCCCAAACCGATCTGGAACTGGATAGCTGACAAGGTGAGTAAACAAACTCTAGACTTACCTTCTTTAGCTTTATACAGATAAAATCAACTACAAAGAAGCATATAACAGCTAAATGCGTCATATTACAAACTTGCACTTTTTGAACTTTATTCTAATAAATTTGTTTTGTACGACGTTAACTTTTTTGCATTTTTATCAACATGTAATGTGCTAACCAAGAAACTATTTTCCACTGACTATAACTCAAGATTTTGGTATGAAATAACAGAATCTTACTTCAATTCTTGTCTTATTTCAAAAAGTAGATGATTGTGAAATTACCTAATTTTTACGTTAATACTGCTTATATATATAGATATGGAAGCAATTTTTGAGCTGTACAGAGTCTTATGTTCTATAATATTGTGACCTTAGAATACAAATTCCCCTAGTTTTACAAAGTCAGGTTAAAAAAAGTGGTGCTTGCAATACTCCATGTATCAACATGCAAAGTTTGGACTGTACTATACAAAAACTACAATTCGTACAATTTCTTGTTGACGCATTAACTACTTTTCTTGGTTACAAATTTGTGTCCTCTGATAAAACTTATACCACCCAAATGCAAAAACTCTCCTCGCTGTTTAAATAATGTAGTAAATTTTAAAACTTCCCGAGCGTTTGACGAAATAATCCACCAAGATTATTATGCTCTGCGGGCAGAATGACTAGATTAACCGCATACTGTTTTTAGCGGTTCGGGCGAATGACGGGCCTTTCTGCCAACACCTCTCGCGTCATCGCCTGACGCTGATGGATGCGAACAAAGTTGTTCACTTGTTTGGCTAATCTCTTCCGTTCCTTCTCCCCACTGTAACATTCTCCATGCCCTGCATCCACCCTCCACTCTCATTTCTGCTTGATGCCATGCTTCCTGCCTTTGTCATCATTCCAGGGGTTTTCCATTGTGTCTGTTGCATCTACTATTGAATGAAGGCTGTACGTGATAATCCTGACTTATCAGATAATATAATTGCATGGCTAAATACGTTTTTTTCTGAACAAGATACCAATAATGTTCCAATAACACCTTTAGTTAGCAAAGTTATGTATATAAGATGTTCACTTTCACGACCCGCCAGGGCGTTTGACGTAATTATTCGCCAACAATATTTTATTAAATATAATTCTAAAAAACGTTATTAGAATATAAAATATATTGTTTTAAGGTTATTATATGGGTTTCAACAAATTATATTGAAAATTTTTTTCGTACCCTAACTATTATTTAATTCCGCCCAGACTGTAAACTGGGTTCAGCCCGGGAAGGGTTAAACAAGTAAGCCTGCCAGCAAGTGGGTTTGAAATTTAGGGTTGAAACTAATTGCACTATTTAAATGAAAATATTTTAAATTATCAAACATAAGGGGATACATTGAACATTTATGAGTGTAGTCCCCAACAAGTGAAGCTATTCTTGAGATAGCCATGAGGCCACAGGCCGAGTACCACAAAGGGGCCTATAGCAAGTGTCTTAGCGAGGCCGTAGGCTGAGCTTCCTCACGAGGCCATAGAGTTCCTATGTGAGGTGGTAGGCCGAGCTTCCTCTTATGTTTGTAGTGAGTGATGGAGTTGGCACACAAAGCGTATTTGGGTGTTCCGTCTTCACTCTAAAATAAAGCTGGATTGGGATGATTCACTGAATAAATGTTTACCCACTTTGGAGTGTCATAAAAATTTTAAATTTGGTCTGAGGATAAATCTAATCATGTCGAGCCTAAGCACCATGTATATTGGAAGATAATTAATGAACCATCAATTTTGTTTGTTTAAACTTATTCTGGCATGAACATATTATTTACTATAATACCGTTGATTGTATTTAAAAAATAATCCTTCTAAAATTTCAGTTTTTTAGGGTTGTCAGCTTCCCATTAGTGAAAGTTTTACCTGCTAACATACCATCCAAGTGGAAGTGAGCTTCATCGCTCATCAGTAAAAAATCTCTGTTATCAGATGCAAGTGTTGTATATACAAATTTATTCCCTCACAAAAATTAAAAAATTCTGTAATTGTGAAAATAAAATTTATGAAGCTTCTGAGCAATTATAATTTTGTATGGATGGAATTTTAACTCAAAATTGATAAGGAGCTGTAGTGAGCGACGAGACATGTTCAAGGCCAAAGTGTGCTGTAGTGCAGTGGTGAGGGCTTCAGAGATGGAGTTTGCCACTGTCAACATTTTGCTGAGTTTGCGGCGTCTGAGTTAAACCTTTTCTTCCTAATGATGCTGATATGTGAAAATAGTTGACTCAGTGAAGTATTGTGTTTTTGATCGGGTATCAAACCACTACGCTTGACATCGACTCTGTTCAAGTGATAACAGATTCATTACGTATGAAAAACTTTAATGATATAAGATTGATGGCTATTTTAGCCAACTACTATATAATGATATAGTAGTTGGCTAAAATAATTCACATGAAATTCTGTTCAACAGTAAAAGCACATACCTTACCGTTCACTTTGCTTGGATGCAAGTAACATATAAAACTGCAGCCCTTAGGGATCATTTAATTCTCTTTTCAACTCTTAGTATGCAACTGAAATCCATGTGTTCTTTGCATCACCCTTTAAATAAACTTCACTTTTGTTGCTAATTTAACACGTTGACTGCCATGAGGGCCACGGGTGGCCCTCACTAAATTTCAGCCTAGCGCCACAGCTGTTTCTACGGTAAAGTTCAATATTCATCGTTCCGAGTTCTGTGTTCCGTGCAACCGGAAATGACCCCCCGAGTACAGAAATAGCCGACATCCGGTCTTTTTCCGCCATTTTGTGTAGTTATTGATGAGATACACCGGTGGCCCTCATGGCGGGGGGGGGGGGGGAACTTTACATATGTTATATGATATTATGTTTCAGCTGTTTTGTTGTGATTTTTATATTTTCTTCCCGCACACTGATCAGCTTTTGAGGTTAAGTGTTTAGTAAGTGACATTGATTCTTTTTGTCACAGAAACTAGTCTGTCTAAATGTCGTAAAAACTAGTTCAAATATATAAAAACGTATTTAGGGTTGCTTTATTTAAAAACCAGAGGACTGTTTTCTATCACATTTTATGAGCTTTCAGAATATATCATTAAAAATTACATAATACTAAAAATGGCGCTACAATTTGTGTTTGATTTATAAAAGACGTGGGGGCCACCGGTGGCCCACATGGCGCACAGCGGCACGTATGACGTGGGCTACCGGTGGCCCTCATGGCGTCAGGCGGACATACAGTTTTACTACGGCGGCCTCAGAATGACACAATAAATTATCTACGCTGGCAGTCAACGTGTTAAGCCTACCATACAAAAAAATGTATTCATGATATTGTTTAGTATAATAAAATATTAACCACCATTGAAAATTACATTTTTACAGACTAAATGGAGATGAGCCAGTGTCAACGCTGACCCAGGACTTCCATACAAGGCTGGATAATCTGCTGCGAACACTGGTCCATGCAAGGCCACATTTTGTGCGCTGCCTAAGAGCCAATGCCAATGAAGTGCCAGGACGCTTTGATAAGGCTACAGTCATGAAGCAGATTCGCTCCCTACAGGTGCTAGAAACTGTCAACCTCATGGCAGGAGGTAAATAACATAATAATGTATACTTACTCACTTATTTAATATTGTTTTTTAATCAATTGGAAATCAATTTAACATAGTAAAATTGGCAATGAATCTAATTGCAGCATTCATTTAGATAATTTCTGATTTTCACACTAAATTGAATAATATTTTTAATAATTGAGATGTATTTAATATGTGTATAAAACATGTTTAGTAAAAAATGGTTAGAACAAGTCAGGATGAAAAATAACCTTACTGATTTGTTACCAAATAAAAACTGAGGCTTTTTGGACAAATGCTACATTGCATTTACATAACATCTCTCTCCGTTCTGCTAGTCAGCCATTCTGGCTGTCGACTTTGTCTGTAATGGAACATATTCAACAGCCTGTCAGAGAGGTGTTTAGCGTTCTTAAAGAGCAACATATTAATGTGAATTTTATGGAAAATCTGCCAGTAAGGCCTACTTATTTTTTATAATATGTGGTTAGTAATTTCTAAAATGTAAACAAGTTTTTTAGTGGTTTAAGCAGAGGATGACGAAAAGATTGAAGGTGACTCACAATTTGGCTGACTCTAAACATCAACAATGAACAAAAAACATTGAAAATATTGGGGATTTAATTACAAAATGTTAATTGAGTATCTATTCAATTTTCAAAATCATGAAAAAAAGTTTGAATCATTTGACATATTTTACTTAAACATTTTAAGATGGATAAAATTTTTTGAAAATAGTGTTCGACAATAAGTCTTGGTTTCCTAATAACGATAATGCCCCAGGCCATAGGGCATTAGTTGTCAAGCTATTGTTGGCTATAAGCATGGGATTCTCATAGTAAAACAGCAGCCTAACTCACCATATCTTCCTTTATTTAACTTTTTCTGATCCCGCATATGAAATTTGAACTGAATGAAGTGAGATACGAGGCAATTGAAGCTCTGGAAGAAAAAATACAAAGACCATGAACACGCTTTCAAATCATCTTAAAATATTGTTTTGACTTGTGTAAAATTCATATAATTACTAATGCATGGATCATAAAGATGTGAAAAAGTAAAAAAAAGGAATATTACAGGCCTAATATGGTTATTTATAAGCCAGACTACTTTTAATGAGCTTCATTATTGTGTACATGTATATAATAAGATGTTTATTCATCTGCAATTTTTTAATGTTTCAAATTTAAAAATATTATTTTATCATAATTTATTCTGCAGGCTACCCACATAGGATGAGGTTTAAAGCTTTCAATGCACGTTACCGACTGCTTGCACCATTCAGCAAACTTCGTCGTAGTGAAGAAAAGACTACAGAAGACTGCCGACTGATCTTACAGTGTTTGGATGAAAATCATAATTTGAAACAACCCATCAGTCAAGTCAGTACAAGTTGGGCATTTGGCAAGAGACACATATTTCTTAGGTAAGCAATCACATTCTCATTAGTTGATTTAGTTTTGTCTTTGTTCATCTAGAAAAGCCATTATTCAGTACAACCCCATAAATGTAAACTAATCAAAACTAAACTCAAATTTAAACTAATTGGAGAGTCAGCTTGTTTAGATTCCAAAAAGTTTGAATCACTTAAAGCATTTCTTCAGCTCTCAGCAAGTTTCAGCACAATTATTATATGTTTACTGACAGTTGGGGTTAGGTCATAGTGGGGCTAGGGTGAGTCAATGAGCTGTTGCTGCACCTGTCTGTCACTTTCTATCTCTCTCCCTCCCATCTCAAGAGTTACAATGTTCAATACTGTAGGTACTGTTAAACTTACTATATTTAGCTCAGTGTTTGGCTAATTTTACTCCAAACTGTTATGTTTTCATTAGGCATTACCAGCCCATATAATGTTTATGCTTAGATGGCTCAACATTGCTATATCAAGTCAATACACATCTATGCATCACAGAAAGTGACAACTTCTTTAAAAATGCACCTTAGGGCTACAAATGTTTTCCACAAGCGTATAGACAGAATTGATTTCAAGAGAAGTGGTGTTTATGTTTTTTTTTTACCTCATGCATTACAAAGTAATAACTGTAAATATTTATTTTAAAGAAATTCCAACCGTCATTTAAGTCCAATTAATCCTACATTACTCTACTGTATAGTTTTACACTGTTTAATATTTATATTTTCAAGTTTTTTGTCTTTTATTTGTTATTTTTGTCTACTTTTTGCCGGTTTGGATTTATAGGGTTCTACTATGCTACAAATGTTTATAAAGGGTAAAACCAAATGTGGTTAGATAGTTTAAAGTTTAAGTTTGGTATAACGAACGGTACTAAATCAATTTAAAACTCAATTCATATTAAAGTGCTTTTGTCCTGTACTGACCTTCTGTACAATATATTAATTAATGATAACTACCTTTTTCATACAGGTTAACTTATTTTCATAAACTTTGACTTTACCAGGCTAGAAATTGTTCTTATGTGTCTTAGTGCCTTTCTGCCTCACATTTCAACCATAAATTATAAAAATTGTAAGAATAGATGTTTAAATTTAACATCCTTACTATCTGTGTAGTGAGGGCGTGAGGCAGCAGCTGGAGTGTTTGCGATGGGAGACAAGGCACCAAGCAGCTGTGTTGATACAAGCCACGTGGCGAGGATGGAGACTTCGGAGAAGATGGCCTACTCTCAAGCGCAACTTGGAACTGCACCATGCGAACACTCCAAATAGTATTGGTCAGTCACTAGTCTCCTCTTAATTTATAATATTCCAGTGTATAAGAATAAGAAAGGAATCATTGTATAGTTATTGTGATAACAAATGAATGTTATTCTTTATTAAAATAATAACAGTGTAAAATTGTTCATACAACTATGTTTATAAATAAGTAATCAGTAAATAATTCTGCATCAGGAGTGAATGTGTTGGGGAGATCAGCTGCTAGTATTGCCCCTACTACAACGGCACCACCAGTAGTTGCTGGAGCTACTCTCACCCGACCTCGCCCTCAGCCCATCGCCGGCACACCACCACCTGACCCCAATGAGAAATATGATCAGAAGATGATTCAGCAGACGTGTACACTATTCGGCTTAGATTTAGTGAGTATACATTTTATTAACACTAGTTTAGCCCTTTTTTATGCCCATCACCGAAGTAAATTAACTATTTTTTCTATACTTGTTCAAACACAGTAGTAATCAATCATATAAAAAACAAGTTTATATGACTGTTCATAAAAATGTTAAATATAAATTAGTAATCTACTAGTTAATTAATTTAATTAAACTTTTTAAATAACTTGAGTAAAGTAGATGCCAGTTATAAAGATTCAGAAGCACTACAGTGTCGGATTTAATGTGGATTTATCATGTGACTGCTACTCCCCATTTTCAAAATACTTGGGCTGAGAAGGAGTTATTTCACAAAACAGTTCTTGTAGCCTATTCTTGGATAACATAGCAATGGAGAAGCCATCATGAAATAGGCTTCAACATTTATCATAAATTAGTATAAAGGTCCTGGACATTTAATTTAATTAGCGTAATAGGGGAGATATAGTATCAGCAAACTTACATGAAAAAACAAGCCCACTAAACAAATTTGATATTAGACATCACAAAACACAATACTTCAATGCCACTGGAACTTTTCTCAGGTGAATATAATTGTTTTAATAAAATTATCTATTCTACAGAAATGCGTGAGCACTTTAGTAAGAAGTGTGACTGATTATTTTCCTATCAATCACATTTTTCAAATGTAGAGTGGATTGGAGAACTGTCCGTAGTTGAAGGCCATAGCAAGGAGTGTGCTCAGCAAAAGTGAACAATTATGTAAAATACTATTGTATTTTCTTTTTAAAGGTTAAGTGTAAGAGAGAACCTAATGGTCTTAACGTTGCCTCATAAAATGAAGCTTTTTTCATTTCATATTTTCCATGATCAGATTAGGTGGGTCACAGAATTTAGTTATCCATTAGTGTGCAAATTCTTAAACTAAACACCTGATTGGTCTGATTGTACGTGTATGGGTGGGCGGGTGGGTCAATACCACTGTACGTTTACGCTATTCAATACCACAGTACGTGTATGGGTGAGCGGGTGGGACATTACCACTGTACGTACCACTTCCGTTCTACCCCTCCCCCATTAGTAAACTTCATATATACAAAATGGAAATAACTGCATTCAAATCTGAGAATGAATACACACCCCCCACCACTGTACCCACCACCCAGCAATAGTGGAAGCTTAGTCAGTCTCTCTCTACTCACGTGAGGAAAGTGCCAGTGGCACAGAAACCTTGTGCATAATGTGTTATTACTATTTGTTTACTACCACTGTGGTGTTAGTGAACGTTGTCTTCTTAGGTAAGTTTGCTGATGTCCTATCTCTTCTGATAAACTAATTTCCGACCTAATGCCCTTTAACCTAACCTAAAACAATGTATTAACAATTTGCTATACAGCCCTTACCATGTAATGTACCAATTATTTCACAATGCATTCAATTAGGTTGATTCATAGTTTTTGCTAAAGGTGAGTCTCGAAAACATTTCCTCAGTCAGTCCAGTACCCCTTAGACTCATCTAGCAATGATCATGTAGTCCAGTCACTTAGTGGAAGACAGGCCGATGAAAGAACAGTGTCATTTCATAATTAATCTCCAAATATCTATTGTCTTATTGAGTTAGTTATTAAAGGTTTAGAGGCAGTTTAGTTACTTTTAAATCTGTTACTAATGAATACCCATTCATTAAATTATTCCTTTGTAAGATTATAAATTCAATGAACTTACAAGTACACACAGAACCAACTCTTAACTGATTGAATCCTTTAGTCATATTGGTAATTAAATATAATAATTCTTGGCCTAGTGCCCTTTATCCTAACCTATAATTAAATAATCTGCATTCAATACAGGTATAGTTCAGCCGATTTTTTATGGTCAAAAGAAATAATAATGTAATTTCACAATCAAACAGGAACAATTGGGTGCCTGTCTTGAAGTGCTAGTCTAGAGTTAATTTCTTATTAGTAAAGACCAAAATAATCTCATTTTACATCTTTTCAATCCAGGATGTCTCCTATACCTATGCACATGTACAGCAAATTAAAAAAATTACCTTCTTAACATTTTGTTGACTACTTGCTGTTAGTGTAATTCATTTTGGCTAAACAGTTCAAAAAGGCAGATGTACGCATTAAATTGGAATATATATATATATATATTGTACATTATAATTAATTATTTATTTTTAGGATCTATGAACACTTGCATTGTTAAAAAACTATTTTATGGAATGCTGTAATGTTATTTTGCTTGTTAGGAAAGACCACCTCCTGTGCCTCCAAGTCGACCTTACACTGTGGCTGGGAACACCAAGCTTGGCTACCCTCAAACCAGAGTCATGAAAATGCCATTTCCAGGTAAGTTTTTTTTCTGATTATAAAAAGCAAAGTCAACAGCAGTGATAAAAATAGGTTTTCCATGTTTCTTTTAAAAAGGATATTGACTTTAAGTCATTAAGTTAACTTTCACAAAACTTAATTTTTGTTAAATCATTGTATTTGGAACACCTAATGATTCTAAGAGAGTTGTCCATAAATTAAGGTCTCCAATACTTTTTCACATAGTAAATATCATTTTATTTCAAAACCAATAAATTACATATTCTGAAATCTTGGACATTTAGCTATTTTTTAACGTAGTCCCCATCATGATCATGATGATTATAAAAAGCAAAGTCAACAGCATAATCAATTTTGGAGTCACTCGAGAAGCTTTTTCATACCTTGCAATGTGAGGGCAGGCGTTGTCATGGTGCAAACTACTACCCTTTGTCAGCTGACTTCTCCTTTTCTTCTGTATAACTCAACAAAATCTTGTTCACAGTAGTCTTACAGATGTCCTCTATCAGTTCAACAATCTCTCATATAGACATACGCCGATCCACAAGCAAAAGTTCTTCAATTTTCATTACTGTCTTGTCCAAAACTGATTGACGGCTGCAGCCGGCCTCTTTCATTGCACGTTTGTTCGGCCTTCTGCAAACTCCCTACAATACTTAAGCATATTTTTGTATGTCCATACTTCTCTCCATACACATTGGTCAACTGGTGATGGAGTTTAAAAGTGGTTGACCCCTTCAATCATAGAAATCTAATCTCAGACCACAATTCACACTTGGGGGAGCGACGATTTTCCCTACCACAGTTAATGGCTGCTAAACTACCTTCGCAGAGAGGTGGGGACTGGCCAGAGTACTAGTGGGAAGTGAGACACATGGTGCGATTGTCAGGTTTACGCTAGCTCAATCGCAACGGGAATTTGTTGGAGACCTTAATTTATGGACAACCTTTGAAGTATTGTAAGTCAAATGTTGAGTCAGGAAAAGAATGGAAGCAACAACAGTTTAATAGCCTAGCTATAATTTATCAAGATTTCAATAAAAGCAAAATATCAGTACACTAAAAAATAATATTTTTTCAGAGGACGGTACAGGTGAGGTGTCACTGCTAAAAGGTGACACAGTAGTGGTGGTGGGAGCATCACCTCGACGAGGCCATCTCGTTGTAGAGCACAGCAACCACAGTCTCCATGTGCCATTTCAGTTTCTTGAGCTCAAGCCAAGTTCCATCAGTATTTAGCTCAGCCATCCAGTGTTGCCATTTATAGTTAACTTCCAAAGATTCATCAGTGCCGTTTATTCATATTTATTTTTAAATAGTTAATGACTCATTAAGTCAAAGAAAAGTGAGTAAGTTTAATTATTGATTTTTGAAATCAAAAACAAACAACCAGCTTTACCAGTGCGAAGACTGTTGGTGTGAGACAGTAGACACGACATAGACTCACTCACTGCATAGTTCGTAATGTTGATTCCTATATCATGCCCATCAAGTCATCATAGTTCTATTATAGTTATCTACATACAAATAGTACAAAGTTTTTTATACTTGACATAGAAAGCACATTATTATTGTATAGGTGTTATTAGTTTTGTATATACAACGGTAAGTGGTCTCCCTGAGCACGGTCTAGAAATATAAGTGTAGAATTCATTTTATATATTAATTTTTTAATAATCAAAATGCTCATATTTTTGTGTGAGTGTATGAGCTTCATTTTATTTTCTACGAAAATGCATTTATAACTAGCCTCTATATTTTCCTCTATATACAGAATGATTCTGTAATTTAAAATTAATTAATATAATTTTGAAAATTAAATCTTACTAAAGAGTTGCCGCTGTGACAAACCACAGACGTAAAATAAAACATATAACTCCCCGGGTAGATCTTTTTATCAGGGCTGCGGATACTTTCAGCTAAATCAAGCCCTGAAAGCTGGTACTAGAGTTTGCTGCTGTTCTATCAATTATTTTATTGAGCATCCTCAACCATTACAGAAATTTGGAAATTATTTACAACAGGAGGTGACTACTGTGTATGAGTAAATAACTATGAGCAGAAAAAACAATAATAAATAAATACAAATGAAAATAACATTAGCACTAAATGGCTTATGAAGACATTTTGAAAGTGTATTCAGTTTCGGTATTGTAGAAAGTTTGTAAAACGACATCATCCGTGTGCAGAAATATAAAAGCCCGCAATTCACTTCCTCCTTCGAAAAGATGTTAGCCAATATAAATCAACCACTAACTTCAATGGACTAAACATAAACATACACTTTAAAGATTTTTTAAAACTATTTTGCTGTTACTGCTCTGGATTTGTAATTTGTATATAATCAATAAATATATTGTGTGTATTCACGAGAAGTTTTGTACTGGAGTTACATCTTTCTTTGGTTTATAACAGAAAAATGGAAATTATGATAGTCAAGTACGCTTCACTAATAGAGCTAACAATGCACCACATCACATATTTATACTAGTTTGTTGATGTTTTATTTTGATTTACCATTATGTAGATACAAACCATGGTCGTCCAAAAGTTGACCAAGGTTTATTGAAGTAGACTTACTGCATAAATAATGAGCCTTTATAGTTGTAAATGCATTTTCTCAGAAATAGATAATTATAGATAGTAATCAAAATATTGCCACATAGAATTTTTTTTAAAATTTAGTTATACATTTAAAAATTAAAATTAATTTTAAAAATGCTAGTATATAGAACTGCTCTAGAGCCCTGGTGTCAAATATATAGTATTAAACTCTAGAGTTGCTAGAACGTATAAATTTGTGTTCATTACATGACACTTATATATGAACAATAACTAAGAATATTATCAGGATCAGAACTCCTTCATGGTTGATTCAAAGGTTTTATGTGCCTGTGTGAGCCGGAAATGGATAGAGCAAAAATATAAGTTATCACTTACACTGCACTAAGTGCTACGTGTGGTATATTCATTATATTTTTCATAAAGTTTGCACTAAAATGTCACAAAATAAACATAATAAGCAGTTTTTGTTATAGTGTAATATTTTCCAACTGATATTCATTATTCAACTCAAAGACGCCGATCATAGAGATATGAGCAAATATTAGGGGGGAATGAGTGTAGATGAACGAGTGTAGTCATTGTTACTATCTGAGTTCGACTTAGCTCAGAAAGGACTATTTATTAAGGGATCAGTACCCCTTATGGTTGAGTAATTTGAGTTTAACATACGAGTTAAAGCCTTCCGAACCACAGCTGTTCACTCTACAATTATCGGACACCACATATAGCCTCTATTGTAGCTCATTACATGAATAGTAAACCTATCTAATTCTGTAGTTATAACAATATATTGAAATTGGAAAGAATCATAAATTAAATAAATTTAATTTTAAAATTAAACATTTACAAATCTACAGAGCTCACAGAACTTGAAAAAATATTACACACCCAGTAATTAAGTAAATCTTCTTACACACCCATATTTTCCATAATATAAAAACAGTCACATTAGAAAGAGGTATGAATTAATTATTTGTTGTAGATAAATCTGAACAAAATTGTTATATTCTATTTACTAAAGTAAAAATAGCCCGTTCTTTTTTTTCAAATGAGAGCTTGAAAAATCACATACTTAAACTTAAGAGTCTGCAGAAGCTGTCGGCCATGATAGTTTTAATCCTGTAAAGAACATTGTTATTTGTGAATCCATATTTTTTCGTTATTTATTGACCAAAAGTTGTACATGAGGTGTCATTTTAATCTTTATCATATTGTGCGTTGGATTTGCATTTAGTATTTTGAATACATAGGCTTTTGATGTTTTGAAAAATAGATGAAAATAAAAACTTCAAACTAAATATGTTTTATATTTTTTTCTATAACATTAATTAGGTATTCACAAAGCAATTACAATGCACAATTCCATTCTTGATCAAATGCAAATTGTTTGGAAAAATCTGTTAAAAAATAACTGTTTAATTTGGATATGTATGACCGATTCGAAAATAAAATTGTTCTTATGGGATTAAAACCAACATGGCCGATAGCCTCTGCAGACTCTTAATTTATTGCTGTGAATTTAAAAATTAATTTTCAGATTGTAAAACGTGTCAGACAGGCTGCTTTGATATTTTTTTTAATGACAATTATTGAAAAATGTTAAATACATTTAGGACATAATTATCTTGAAAGATTTACACATTAGATTCATGGGACAACAAATCTTTATTAAATGCATAAACTTGATTATACTTCATTTAAAGGCCTTAGCTAAAAAATTATATAATGTTACTAAAAGGATCAATTTAGCACAAAAATATTGCTGTTAATTTAAATGAAATAGAAGGTAAATAAAAAAATAATGACAGCTAACTGAATCTAGCGGCAAACCATGAGGAGGCATCTGACATTCTTGGAATATTAATTTGGGCTTTTTAAGAACCTATGATAATAGATAAACGTGGCAATAAGTTTATTTGATTATATAATTTTATTAATCTTCAGCAATAGTTCTAAAATGTACTTTAACCTACACTTAGCTTCTTACCAGAGAAATTAGTAATTTAATTTTAACGTCAATCGTCATGGGGATCAAGACCATCATGATTAATGCAGGATTATTATAGTTTGTCTGTTGTTTTGTACATATCAGTTATGTTTAAATGAGACTTTTTAATATCTAAGTTTATATAGGTTATAGTTTATATGTTGTTATGTATTTAATCTGTATGTTTATTTGTTAACTTGCCTGTTAGAAAAAATGAAAACAAATTATTTACCACACTCATCTAATATTTTAATTACAGTTTTTATCAAAGATCTATTTTGTCTGGTATTTTAATTAAAACGTTTTTAAAGATCAGTGGATTTATATTTTAAAATTACAAAACACTAATTTATTAGTTGTGTACAAAAACTCTAAATCTTATGTCAAGTGTGTTCTCAAATTGAAACTAAATTTAATGTTAAATTATATAACACTTTAAATTGTAACATTGCCAAACCTTAAAAGTAAAAAATAAGTATCATTACAGTAAAATACAAAATTTATCTACATCATATTAATACTAGTCAAACATACATTGGTGAAAATTTAAACTGAGTTGAACCTCCTTAATTTGAATTCAATGGAAGTCACCTAAGTTATATTGGTGATGATCAATTTAATAAGTATTACAGAAGTCAAACAAGTTTTATTTAGCATAGCAGAATACTGACAATATTGTATGTATGTGGAAATTACCTTATGTGTATAGGGTGAGTGGGTGGGTTAATATCACCATGCTTACAGTGGTATTGACCCGCCTACCCATACATGTACAGTGGAATTGGTTGATATTTAGACCAATGTTGGAACAGTTGTTAATTTTGATTGTTTCATGATTTTAAACAGTTTGTATAGCAAAATTTATTAGTCACAAAGGCAGAAAACGTTTTTTATTCGAGCAGACAAAAACTTACAAGTTGTCTGTTTGCTAAATGCAAGTTTGCAAATCAGTCTATTACTATATTAGATTATTACTAGCAATGAGAAAACAGTAAAATGGCATCAATCCTCATGAAGACAGGGAGGTTTACATTGTAGACGTTTATTTATTTCACAATGTAACATTCCATTCAGAGTTATTTATTTATCCATTAAAATTGTTTAGAGTTAAAAGGATTATGGAGGTTGACTTCAAACAGGGTTAGGATTTACTACATTCTAGTTGTCAGAGTTCTAAGGGTTATTTAATGTAACAAGAAAGATAGGGCATCAGCAAACTTACATGAGAAGACAAGTCCACTAAATATGTATTATAACTTATATCTCCATTTTCAATATATTTTTGTCTGTTGAGTTAGTGGACATGTCTTCTTAGATAATTGTCTGATACCCTATCTATCCTATTGTATTAATTCCTGCTGGCTTAGTGCCTTGTAACCTAACCTTAATTCTAAGATTTACAATTTTGAAAGTTTAAATAACAAAGTTCAGAATAAGTATCTTAATCCAAAAACAGGCAGTCATCGATTCAGAGATGACAGCGATCGTAATTTCATTGGCAGTCCTCGATTTGCCGACGACACGAAAGCGTTTGATATGATACTTATTGATACTTATTATAGTACTATTGTTGTTGATTTTCAATATAATCATGAAATCGATGGAAAGATAAACATTCAATCTATCGATTTATAATGTTACATGTCTTTGGTTTACCCAATCATATGTTCGTCGTTTCGTTTTTGTCACAGCTGATTTCAATTCTTGTTTACATTCAGTACCAGTCACTGTCGGCAGTAGGTTACCTTTATCGCTTTATGAGACATAATATATCAAAAATCCCTATAGAACTATATATTTTTGGAAACTAGTCTAAATTTGCTACAAAATGGTTAGTTTACTATGTCCATTTTCATTGGGGAACATTATGTTTAAGGTATGGTCCCATACATTTTTCAGTATATAAACACAAACTTATACATACAGGTAGTCCTCGTTATACGCGGTCCCGATTTACGCGGTTTCGCTTATACGCAGATGGGCCGGACCTCCCACCAACATTCCACATTCCTCAGGCGCGCCCCACCCGTCTATCTGTCTCTTTCTCTCGAGCACTGTTGTTTATTTATTCGCATTAGTGGTGTACAATTTACTTCTTGTGGCGTGGCATTGTGAACAATATTGTTGTGAGTTGTGTTATAATGTTGGGAAAACGTGAGAAGAAACAGATAGATGTAAGTAATAAACGTGTTAGACATTCTCTTTCTGTAGAAGTTAAACTTGAAGTTTTAAAACGTCTCGATAAAGGGGAGCGTATAATTGATATCCACCGAGTGATGGGCCTTCCAGAGTCATCTATTAGGACAATCCGATCAAATGCTGAAACTATTCGTAAGAGTGTGCAGTCTTGTACAAATTTAAGTTTAGCACGTGTATCTAAGTCCAGATCTGATTCGATGGAGAAAATGGAAAAACTACTGTCAAACTGGATTGAACATTATAATCAGCTCCATGCACCCATTTCGATGGCAGTCATCCAAGAGAAAGCAAGAGCTATCTATACAGAAATTACTAAGGATGATCAAAACGCCCCAGACTTTAATGCCAGTAAAGGGTGGTTTGACCGTTTCAAGGCACGCAACGCTTTTCACAGTTTAAAATTAACAGGTGAGGCTGCATCGGCAGACAATGTAGGCGCTGAAACTTTTAAGGCTATAACTTTTTAAAATTTTATTGAAAATGAGGGGTATACGGCCAAACAGGTTTTTAACCTTGACGAAACTGGCCTATTTTGGAAGCGAATGCCAAGCAAAACATTTATTTCTATTGAGGAGAAAACTGCTCCTGGATTTAAAGCTGCTAAAGATCGTTGCACATTACTCTTTGGTGCAAATGCTTCTGGGGATTTCAAACTTAAACCACTGATGGTTTACCATTCAGAAAACCCCAGAGCACTAAAAGGCTGTGACAAATATATGTTGCCTGTATTGGGGAGGTCGAGTAAAAAAGGCTGGATGACGGGTAAAATATTTCATGATTATATTTCACTAGTGCTGCAAAATGATTTAAAAGTGTATTGCTATGAAGAAAAGATTCCTTTTAAAATTTTGATTCTGGTAGATAATGTTCCAAGCCACCCTCCTGAAATAAGTGAAATAAATGAGAACATTAAAGTTATGTTTCTACCCCCGAACACTACGTCCATATTGCAGCCTATGGACCAAGGTGTTATTTCAGCTTTTAAAGCCAACTATCTTCTTAAACATACATTTTCTTTACTGATTAAAACTTGTGATGCTGATGATAAATTATCTATTAACACGTTCACGACGTATAAAAATTCGGAGTTTTCCCATTTGACGTTAATATTTTTTACAAAAATAAAAAAAATTCGTAATGATTTATTTTATTTTAATAGTTATAAAATGGCGTTAAAAACACAATGTGTTTAACATTTTTTGGTAAATACTACATATTGCGTGTTTTTTAGCGAAATAAAAAATGTACCACCGGTGGTACACCACGCCTTTAACTTAAACAATTACAGTTATAGGCGTAGTGATCCACCAGTGGTACACTTAGTTTTTCCGCTGTTGCCGCTAGCCGGTATCGTAATTTTTAGATGTACATATGAGTTATATATTTTAGGTAAACAACAAAAAAGGAAAAGCCATACTTTGGAGAAGAGAGAAGGACCACTGTGTACTTCTAGAAAGCGTTGCCTCCCATGTTACGAGAAAATGACAACACTTCATGGTGCAAAAGAGGCTAGGAAAATGGCTAAGAGAGTAGCAACCTTTTGTAGTAATTGTCCAAACAACCCTACCATGTGTTTAAATTGTTTTAATAATCACAAGCAATAGATTATTAAAAAATTATTACATTGAGAATTGTTGTGTTTTTTGTACCTAAATATGAGCGGATTAAGCTGTACTAATATTTTTTTTCAACTATACCCTTCCTAGATACCGTAACCAAAGTTCCAATACCCCAACTATAGCCGTTACTGTTAGAGACCCAACGGAAACAACATTGTTGAGTGAGCCACTGGTGGCACACCACGCGCTTTACCAATAGACAAAGTGTACCACCCGTGGTACACCACGCACTGTTAAGTAGACGGGGTGTACCACCGATGGTACACTCCGACGTGAACGTGTTAAGGACTTTTGGAAGTAGTTCAACATCAAAATGGCTATTGATATCATAGGCCTGATATCAATCCTGGAATGAATTGAAACCTAAATGTATGAATGGTGTTTGGAAAAATTTGTGGCCAGAAATCGTCAAATATGATGTAGAAATGACTGAAAATGTCAGAACAACGTCAAAAGATATTGTGGATATGGCACAGCGTGTGGGATTCACAGACGTAGATGAAGCGGATGTTGATGAATTGATTACACTACAAGAAGAGCTAAGTACCGAAGACCTATTAACAATAGAAGATGATAGGTTTTCTGAAGGATTCGATAAGGAAGAAGAACCTGAAAGTGTTAAAACCTTGACTAGTAAAGGAATGGCAGAAGCTTTCTGTATGATTAATAACGCTTTAAATTATTTTGAAGAGATGACACGAGGAGTGCTAAGGTTAAAAGGGAAGTTGAGAATGTGATTAAGTGTTATCGTGAACTATATAACAATAAATTAAAAGCAACAACACAGCTCTCGATTAAGACATTTTTCTCCCAAACAGCTGAAAAGGTACAAACACCTGGTAAGCAGACAGACGTAAATAAAGGCGGGCAGTCTGACCCTCCCAGCCCAGTGGCAGGCACATCAAAAGATTGAACTACTGTATATGATGTACTTTTTTAGTTATGTACTGTACAGTACTTTTGTTACTTTTTAATATCCTTTTCTCTTTGAATTTAATTTTTAATTAAAGTATGCCTATATACATTTATACTGTACGTTCTTATTTTGTTTGTTCACATAGTAGTCAAATTTGAATTCAATAAAAGGTGTTGATGAATTATTATAGGCCTACATTTTTATTATATTTCCAAAACAATTAATTAATCTTTTGATAATCTTATGATATTGTAGTTTGAATTGCGTACAGTACTAATAAGCAGTAGGCCGGCCTGCTGTGGCTACAGGGGCGTAACCCGCTTTAGCTCCGACTCGTTATACGCGGTTTCGTTATAAGCGGCGCTTAGGCGGAACGTATCTACAGCGTATAACGAGGACTACCTGTACTTATAACAGTAAACAATATAGGTAAAGATTTGGATATAAAACTTTTACCATGTTTTTGTCTGTAATGAACTGAAAAAAAAAAAACTATATATAATACTATACTATTTGATAAAACCTTTATTTAAAAAAAATTAGAAAATGTTAATATTCTTACGCGACCTGCAAAAATAGCCTGCGATTTAAGGGAAAAAGGCATGCCAGTTACTGAAATAATTTCTCTGAATTATGTTCTAATAATTTTCAAATGATGTAGATTTCCCATGAGATAGGAACAATGTTCAGCTAACTGATCAGGGTTTTTAGATTACAGAGGCTCACTTTAGTGGGTTTTTACTGTATTTAGTTTAATATTTGCTTATTACTGGTAACATTGTACCTCACACAAAAGCACTTTGCAACATTAACATTAATAGTTCCACAGTTATCATCAGGCCCATGCCCATGACAACTGGCAAGTATTTTTTGTATTAAAATTAAAAAACTGAAAAGTTTAAGAACTGGTTTCTGAAAATATAAGTTATTAAAATAATTAACACATTTTACCTAAATATGGCGTTTTCATGGTACATTTTAGAGTTATTATAATTTTCAATACTATCAACACCAACATCTGTAAATAAAAACAAATAAATATCATGACAAATCTTATGAAACTTCTAAATTGTTTCAAAACTAATTGTCAACCATATCTTGTTAATTTTGTTTGGTTTCAAGTAAAGATTAAAAAAACTGTAAATCATTTTAAAAATCAGAATGGTTTGAACATGAATTTGTTGTAGATTTACATTAATTTCATATGCAGATATGCAATTTAGGTCTTCTTAAGTCAGATATATCTAGAGTTAAATTGTACTATAAACAAAACGCTGTTTTATAAAGTTAGTACTTTTGTTACAGCAAAATTGACCACTTTTCTTTATTTTGATAAGTATACTTTATAAAAATTATTCGTATTTACAAATAAACAAAAATGAGTTATATATTTTAAACAAAGCAATTAAAATGCATTAGGTATTAATTAGTTTAAATTAATATAAAGCTCAAAAAGTTAATACTGTTTAAAAATGTATAATTGTTTTTTAGTGGTTAGGACTTATATTGTACATACAGCTCAAAATAAGATTTGTATTTTTATACGGTTTTTATTAAAGAATTGTGTACCCATTTGGAATTTCTCTTAAAATACCTTCAAACTATATTATTTATATTTTGGAAGAAGTGTTCATGATACTGAAAACTATTGTAGTTTTCATTGCTCCCTATGGAAAAGGCAATAGGCAGAGGTTTCATGATTTTGGAATCATGTTTTTTATCATTCATGAGTTTATATAGGGAGAGATGGGTATAACTACAGACTGGATTTTAAAGTTGACGTACAACGGTGAAGCAGCTTCAAATTAAAGAATGTTTGAAACGAAGACCTCTACATTCCCTATCCTGTGATCTTCTTTCTTCCAACACTCTTCTCCTCTCCTCACTATTATAAATACATCTATATATAGGTTTACTGCCAAATAAATACATATCTGTAAATCTACTTCCAAATAATTATTTTGTCTTTTACTGCCATATTACATTGGCATCAATATATTCAGTGCTACGTCTAGTCGGCCAAGCAGTGTCATCAGTGGTGATTGATGGCCGTCTAGTCAGCCATACTGTCCCACTCACATTATTAAATTGGTCTTTGTAGGTTCTGTGCTTCTACAGTACCCTATGTGCAGGTCGTGGTTTTTAGTTTCCGGGTACTGTTATTTTTAAAGTTTCTATTACTGTTTTCAATTTGTTTTTTTCTTCAAGAAATTAAGAATAAAATTAAGGAAAAAGATATAGTGTACTGCAAAGAAGAAAAAGTTAAAAAAGACTGTATTTATGTTCTACGCACACCCTGACCAACCTGAATTGTCATCTGTAGCATGTTTTGAAAAATTTCTCTCATATTAGACTAATTGTGAAAAAATGTTAGAAATGAACCTGATAATAGTAGTTTTTAATCTTTTTCGAGTGTTTTACTTAATACCTCATATTACGAACTAGTTTATTACAAAATTAAGTGCTGTAACAAATTTTGGACAATTATTTTGTGGCAAAGTCGTTCACTGAGGGCTGATGGCAGACTAGAGGGGCCTACATAAAAATAAAATTTTTTTGAGCTTTCCACATTTACAGACTACTTCTGACAGTCATAAATTGACACTACACGATCACAAAAATAAGTTTTTGAAAAAATGTCAGCTATTAGGATCAATTTTTAATTTATATATGCAGTCACAAATGGTGAAAACAAAAATAAGACCTTAGCACTGAATGTGTTAAACAACCTTTATAGCTTGACTCATTAACAATAATGTTTGGTTTGTTTATAAACTGTCTTTGATTCAGCTGCTATCTAGCAGAAATATTAGAAATATTGTTATTGATAATGTTGTTTTCCTATTGTACTGGAGCCTTTCTTTCTTAAACTGACATAATATGGTAACTTATCAAACGAGGAAAAAAAGATACCACAATAAATAAAAAATGTGTGTTATTCATTTACAATAAGATAAAGCAGAATAGCCATAAAACAAAAAAAAATTGCTTTCTTCCTTTTGATTTGTACATTTTCTGATGTTCTACAACTTTTTTGAAATATTTGGCTTAGGCTTTCTACTTGGTTTACTAAGGTTCAGCCAAATTGGTCCTGAAATATCAAGTATCCAGGACACATGGTGGCTACCATGGTTTTAATAGCAATTTGCTGTACAGTGTACATTTAGTTTCCAATTGTTTCTATGCTGTTTGTTAAGTTTTACCACAGAATAAAGTTTGCTTATCTTGTAGTGCTAAAATGGCAAAATAATGGTGTTATCAACTATAAAATTGAAAGAATTTAGAGATAACAGAAGCTGAAAGAGATGAATTTTTCAAGGAAAATATATGAGATTAGTGTTGTCTCTAATGAGAGCAATGCAACATATTCTAACCTACAAGATGTAGATCAACAAGAAGTGATAATAATCTATGGTGACCATGATAAAAATAGGTGGGCTCTATTCAATAATTTTACTGTGGAGACAATTTAGTTATTAACACCCTGTTGAAATTTCACAATAATTAGTTGACAGATAAAAAAGTTATATCAATTTTCAAGTTGTTCAAAACAGCTGTTTTCTGTCAGGTTTTGGAACCTTTTGTATCTAAATATTATACAAACATTCGACAATGAGGGTTTTCATTTAAACATAAAATTGTATATGTTAAGAAATGAGAAAATAATCCTAAAGCAATAAAGTTTATTTTTGAATTTTTTTATTGGTGTATTAACAGGCACTTTATGTATAGTATTTGGATGTCTGGATAACAGGTTGTTGTCACTGAAAGGGGCATTAATGTTGTAATCTTTTGAAAGGCAAGACAATATTAACAGTTTTATTTTGCCGAATTTTGTGAAACTGTCTATGTATTTAATCTTTATCTTGTAATACATTACATTGTAATCTTTATATATTGTATAAATCCAAACAACATATAAAGATTTTAATCATTATTGCTACTGACTGAGAGTTGAAATTTACCAAACCAAAACTGAGACTTTTATCCTTAAAAATATAACACCATTTTAGGAGTTTTGACAACCAGCTCCTGGTTTGTTATATTTTTATCTTGAAAGTGTTTTTAATTATTCCAATATGATGTACTAGAAAACGTTATTCTAGTATAGGATTAGTAAAAATAACTTATGCAACATATTATGTGTCCAACTTTTTAAAAAATATGTATTACAAAATTGTAGTTAGATTCATAAAATAACATTTGGCAACAAAAATGTTATGCTATAGAACTACATATTGCTGTATCTTACGGGGGTATATCTCAAGAATATTTGATTGCACTATACTGAGTAACATATGAAATTCATATTTACCCACCTGATGCTCATACACATTCAGTGATATTGAACCATAGATGTCAGTGGTATAGAACCTCCGCCCACCCATACATGTCAGTTGTATTGACCTTTCCGCTCACCCATACATGTCAGTTGTATTAACCTTTCCGCTCAACCATACATGTCAGTGGTATAGAACCTCCCGCCCACCCATACATGTCAGTTGTATTAACCTTTCCGCTCAACCATACATGTCAGTGGTATAGAACCTCCTGCCCACCCATACATGTCAGTTGTATTTACCTTTCCGCCCACCTATACATGTCAGTGGTATTGAACTTCCCGTCAAACAATACACGTACGGTGTTTTTGTTGGATAAACTTTTCATGAAACCTTTTCATTACAGAAGGCCTTTTCAAATTGACTTCAAACCATAAGATTATTTATGGATCTTCAGAAGTATACTGAACTCCTTACATGCTCAACTATCAACAGTATCAACTGTACTCAACCCTACAAAATAAGTATTAATGGTTACGTTGTTATTACCAATGACCCTTCAAATTATTCAACTATGTGGTGATATCCTAAACACCCACAGACGCAAAAAACCTCTTGCAAACACCCTTTGACACACTGTTGTATTTACAATAAGAAATAATTAATAAATCTGAATTAATGAAAACCAGTATATTTATGAACCATTTCACATTCATTTTGTAACTGAACTCTATTTCACAAACAATTATATAAATGTAAACAAACATTTGTAATATATATATATATATATAATAAATATATGAAATATAAACACATGTTTTCAACATCATATCAATTCTCCCCAGTTAATTAAAAAGTTGCTGGAAGTGGAACCTGACATTTCAAAATTTGGTCTATGTGTCTTCGCCAAATGACACCACTGTCCATCTTAATTTTATAGTGTAATTCATTTTCTTTTTCAATAATCTTTCCAAAATCCCATTTGTATTTTGAACTAGAATAGTTTCTAGCTTGTACCCTGTTACAGATATACGAACCAGGTTACTACAAGAAAGGACAGTCCTTTCATACAAGGAAGTACAATAGTTGACATCGCTTCTGCCATGGAGATGGCAAAGACTGAGTCTTGAGAGGTAAAACTAATTCGGAACCGATACATCAAATTCAGCGGAGAATTAGAGCAGGATTCTCAACCAAAACAATCCACAATTTCAACCAGCAAAGTTAGACTTCAACGGATTAAGTGGAAAATGTTACAGATGTTGTTCACTTGAACACAGAGCTAATAAATGCAGGTTTTCTAATACAACTTGTCACAAATGTAACAAGATAGGCCATTTAGCTAAAGTCTGTATGCAAGATAGGTATATGAAAAAGTCTGATCAACATAAGGCTGAATATCAAGACAGTCATAATGGAGATAGCATACATGAAATAAATAAGTCGGTTGGAAGTAATAATGATAAGTTCATAATCAGTGTAGAAATAGAAGCGAAATTAGTGTCAATGGAGCTGGACACAGGAGCAGCATTGAGTACAATTTCGTACAATGATTTTATTAAACTTACTACCACTAAGAGAATTTTCAATACAAATGTACAACTGAGAACATACACTGGTGTATTAATAAAACCGAGATGGGTAGCATTTGTAAAATGTGCATACAAGTCTCAAGAGTTTGTTGGGAAATTGTATATAATCAACCAGAAAGTTGATCCAATATTTGGTAGAGACTGGCTCAGAGAAGTGAATTTGGACTGGGGCGAGATAAATTCGGTGAGTTCAGTAACTCCATTAGAACTCGAAGATGTTCTACAAGAGTACAGTGATGTTTTTAAAGATAAAATTGGCTCTATTCCGGGTGAGTTTGGACACTTTCAACTGATTGAGGGAGCCAAACCAATATTTATCAAGCCCAGACAAGTTCCTTACTCTATAAAAGAAAAGTTAGAAAAGGAGTTTTCAAGATTAGAGTCCAATGGCATAATAACTAAAATAGAACACTCAGACTTTGCTACACCGATAGTACCAATTATCAAACCAAATGGAAATGTGCACATTTGTGCTGACTACAAAGTAACTATTAATAAACTGATTAAAGATGAAAAGTATCCCATCCTCGTCGCCAATGTTGTATTTACAATAAGAAATAATTAATAAATCTGAATTAATGAAAACACGCATATTTATGAACTATTTCACATTTATTTTGTAACTGAACTCAATTTAACGATCAATTATATAAATGTAAACAATATATATATATAAGAAATAGATGAAATATAAACACATGTTTCAACATCATATCACACACCCACCTGCTAAACCAATGTTTTTATAGGTCATAATATCTGTATCGAGATGATACCAGTACATCTTAATACCACCATACGTGAATGGGTGGGTCAATATCATTGTGTGTGGATGAACAGGTGGATTGATCAATACCATAGTGTGTGTTTGCAGTGGCGTAACTAAGACTTAGCTTTGTGGGAGTATAGACCCATTGGTGGGCTCATATAACGAGGGGTTTGGGGGTTATTCCATAAAATACCTTCACAGGGGAACGTGTATTTTATGTTAAAGAAACAGGGGAAAATGTTAAAGATAAAAAGCTGTAAAGTGTTAAAATGTATATTAACGTACAGTATTTTAAAACCATATTTTTAGATATTAATATTTTTATCAAACTATGTTTTACCTATTGAAAATATAAAATTTGATCAGCATATATGTTTAATCAATGTGCAAAAAATACAAACATTTTAATGTGAACTTTTGTTGAATGGACAGGCTAGGAGAGACTTTAGTTTAGAATTATTAAATAGAAAAGCCACTTCACAGTAAGGTAACGCCAGCACTTTAAGTATTTAACATTTTTTTAGGAGTTTGACATTTAAAGTCTTTAACTTTAAAATTTGTTTAGGAAATTTAAATAGAGTATTAATTGAACTGTTGAAATCAAATACAAAAAGGCTGTAAAATACCCCCTTTTTTAATTGCCCTCCCACCCATCCATAGACGTATAGCAGTAATGGCCTTCCCACCCACCTATACACGTACAGAGGTAATGGCCCTCCCACCCATCCATACACGTACAGTGGTAATGGCATTCCCACCCACCCATACACGTATAGTGGTAAATACCACTGTACGTGTGTGGGTGGACGGGTGGGTCAATACCATTGTACGTGTATGAGTGGACGGGTGCGCTAATACAGTGGTATTGACCCCAACCCGTATATCCATATATGTACAGTGTTGATAAATGGCCTTTTCTTAGGAACAGTGGAGCTTAGATAGTAACAATGACTACAATCGTTTATCTTTTTTATTTACAATTACAATCGTTTATTTTGCAGTGTGCATAAAAAAAGACAAGCACATTCAGGATATTTATCAATCTTGTAAGCCTTAGTATGAGGACACCAAAAAAATGAAAATTGTGTGCCCCTCAATACTCATTAAAACCAATCTCAGTGTAGGAATTGTCTAACGGCTTGTACATAGCGAAATATTGGTTGGTTGTTGGTGAAAGTAAACTGTTAAGTATTAATGTTTCATTGATTAAGTACGCAACTGAATTAGGTATGAGTTGGCTAAATAGGTTAGCCAAATAAAATGCTAATATGTTTGGGCCTACAACAAACTGCAATACTGTATTTTATATCTTCTGGTTCGATGTTTTACTATCATTTTTCATGGTTCTGGGGGGTTCCATCCCCCTTACCTCTCCGCTGTAGTTACGCCACTGCGTGTTTGGGTGGGCAGGTAGATTATGTAGGGCTATTAAGTCATATCTTACACCTTAACAATTAAAAAAACTTTATTAAGTCAAAAATACAATAAACTAAATAAATTTACTACACTTAGCAGATTTACTGATATAAAGACAGTATCAAAAATAAAACTATTCTTACATAAAATATGAACATATATTTCCAATTGAATGACTGTTGGCACGTTTATTTCTGAACACCTGCAAAATGCAAAGTTAATTATATAAGTTTATTGTTTTTTTTCTATGATGTTTTTCTTTACTAGAATTGTGTGAGTTAAATGTATTTTTATGGAATATAATATTTTCACTATTACATAAATTATAACGGATCAATCCAAAGATAGCGGTTATGAAGAGTTTAATAGTAACTTTGGTTAAGAAACTGACTCAGTATTTAAAAGTTACAAACAATAGATAAGAAAAACTGTGGGAGAAGATTAGAATAGTAAATACTATATACTGTACATCACTTTACCTGGCTCACATTTACACTTAATTAGAATAAAAGTAAATAACAGTTTTATTGCATTTTCTGAAAATGTAGTAAAACTGAATGTAGCTGACAACCTGGATAAATAATGTTTCTTCAAATGTCCTTCACACACCAGTATGGTCCATTTTCAACTTAACAGCAACTTTGGTGATTAAATATCCAATAAAATAATTTTAGTTCCTAGGTTTAACTTTGATATCAAGGTGCCTACAGCTAACATGTTAACAATATAGTATTTGTGCATATTACTAATTACAATTCAAGATGGAATGATTAGATAAGAAAGAAAAATCACATCAAGAATTAGAGATATGGATACAACAATTGGCATTTTAAGAAAGATACAAGACCATAGATACAAATTTTAAACAAACATTACTTCAAAAATTAAATAAACTTTCAACAATAAGAAACAAAAAAAAATCACATAAATCATAACAGTTAACAAATGGTGTTTCAAAACAATGTTCAAGACTATATAATATATAACATCTTAAAACTAACATTACATCAACAGTTAAATAAAACAATAACAAATTAAAATAAACATCACATAAAACGGAAGAGTTAACAGACAAAACAATTGGAGTTTCAACACAAAGTACAAGACAATATTTTATAAGATAAAAGATATTTCAAAATCCAAAAGATAAAAGTATTAAACTAAAGTTACATAAACAACTAAAATAAACTAATAACAACAAGAAATTAAAATAAATAAATGAAGGAGTTTGTCTGTATTGATTAAACACTAAATTTCAAGTAAAAATTACACAGATGTTTACGTCAGAGAAATACAATAAAGCCATTTCTTGTACTGATTTCAAGTAATTTAATCTGGTTATAGATTCAGTGACTCAGAGTTTCAAGATTTATAGCCTTTTTCATGATTGGCCCTCTAAACCATGTTACTACTTTTTAACATGAAAGATTTAGAATTTTATGAGATGTGAAACTTAGGAACAGTTGATAGTAGAATATATCTGAGATACTATTACCTGAATAATTTTAATTTACTTGCCTGTCATTCTTTGTTGGCACCTAAACAACTATAAAAGGGGTCAAAATATTAAAAAGGCGGTTTTTATCAATTGAAACATAGTCTTATTTTATCTCAGACTACTTTATTAATATTATTTATATATTATAAAAATTAAGATTAAGTAACTTAATCTTATAAGAATGATTTCCCAGTCTCCCTTCAATCTCAATGACTGACACTTGACTCATCTGTCTCAGTGTTGTATTCCCTCTTGAAAAACTTAATATTGATGATTATGACGGTACTATCGGTCCAATTGATTTTGAGTAGTTAATGAATATCCATTACGCTCATGTATACTGCCCGCATTATGATATTGTACCAAATCATTATCTTCTGTTTCTTTGAATTATTGTGGGAATAGCCAATTTGCTTTGAATTGGAGGAAAACTATTACTGTCGGCGCAGAAATTATGTGTACCCGAGTTTAAAGTTTGTTTTCTAAGGAAATAAGAGGCCTATGAAAAATAAAATCACAGTGTTGTTTTCCACGTTTAATTGAACGTTAAGACATATACATTTTAAAATGTTATTACAAGTTTTAATACTTTTTATCCTAGTTGGGACAAAAAGGTACAGGAATTTTAACTAGTTTTCACTTTACATAAAATTTATATCTTTTTTACTCAAAAACTCAATTTATATATCACATTTATATTTTGATGCCTGGTTGATTGGAATGTTTTTATAAGTTTTATGAATTTTAACTTTTTAAGAAAAAAAAAGTTCTTATCAATTCCCTGAAATATTGTTTTCTTGGTTTTTAGAGGTCGTAAAATTAACTTAAAACATGTAACTTTACAACATGTATAGTTACGATATTTTACTTCCAAATATCGATTTTTACTTACAAATCTGTAAGTAAATGCAGTGGTTGATTGATATATTGATTCAAATCAAGTTAAATTTATCAATTTAAAGTTATTTCAATAATTTAAATCAATATAAAATCACTGCGTTTACTTACACATATAAAATATTGTAACTATACATGCCATAGGGATTACAACAAAACCAAGTAATTAACATTACGACCTCTATAAGCCAAGAAAACAATGTTTCAGGGAATTAATAAGAACTTTTTCCTCCAAAAGTTAAAATTATAAAATTCATAAAACTTATAGAAAACATTCCTATCAACATGGTATTAAAATATAAATGTGATACATTTATGGATTTTTGAGTAATAAAGGTGTAAATTTGATGTTCTGTAAAAACTAGTTAAAATTTATAAATATCCGGCAAATTGTTAGGTCACTGTGCTGTTCTCTACTATTTTATACCACAAAACCTTTATAATGCATAAGTTTTGACGAATATCTACTAAGATATTTTTAATATTTCTTTTACTTTTTCACTAATTGTTTTTGATGATATTACACAGTTGTCAAAAGTAGAACCTACAAATCCATCGCCACCAATGACAAGAGGAGGAGTGTGTGAGATTATCAAACAGCCTGGAGTACCAGGATATGCATTTGTTACCTGGGAGTACCTCCACTTGTGACATTTAGTAGATGTAGGCTGAGGCCAATCAGGGAATAAATTTCTTGCTTCAGCTAACAGTACCTTTTCAATATCAGAAAGTGTTTCATCTACATGGTCTTGTCCAAACTTCACTGTAGTATGAAAAACAACAGAAAAGTTGTCATCGCCCTCATGGTTTCTTTTAATATTATCAATGGCAACGTAACGGAAAACTGGATCATTGTCTAGATACTTAGCTCCCCAATTTTCATCAAGTTTTGTAAAGAAATATAGTACTAATACAAATCTAGAGCTGTAGTTAACAGTTTTCAAATTATTTACTGTTTCACTACTCACATCATGCATTAAATTTCCTTTTAAAAGAAATAGCTGTGGGACGGGTATTGTTAAAATGACTAAATCAAAATCCTCTTTTTCTCCTGTATTAGTTTCTACTATCCACTTATTTTGTTCTTTATTTATTGAACTTACATGATGAGAAAATTTTGTTTCATTAAAATTTGCTCTGTTGAAAAAATATTTGACCAAAGAACCTGTCCCTTCAGGTACTACATAATTGATATTATTTCCCTGAGGCTTCATACCAATAATCTTGCACTTCAAAGGCTGTATTATTCCTTCGGATAATAAATCATCATAAATATCACCATTGGACTTAATGAAATCCTCTGTTGTAGTTATGTACTGTGCTCCTATATCAGCAGTACAACGGGCATTCAAATTGCATCTATTAGTTGTCATTCGTCCACCTGCACCTCTTGCCTTGTCCCACATACTTAGATTACAATTAGGTAACATTTTACGAATACACAATCCTGTAATAGCACTTGTCACACCACCACCAACTATCAAGACCTTCATTATAAAAATCAAGTTACTAATTATTTTTAAAAACGTATAGATTTTCTTAAATATATAAAATACACAGAACAACTGGATTACTTAACATAACCTACTTTCAAGTGGACATGTCTTGAGGAATACAGACTATCCCATGTCAGTTCAATACTGTTTAGTTAGAGTGAAAATTACGTCCTCTGACACTCTTTTCTGCTTTTACGGGATGTAAAAAGATATGATCACTGTTGATTTTATAAATAAATTAATAACTCTTCCTTTCCTTGACAATTAACATTGACAGATCAAAACAGACGACAATCACCAAAGTAACAGTAACTGTCAGATGATAGATTTTTTGTTCTCTATAATCCATGGCCTGTTAAATATATTTATTAAGGTAAATATGATCAATGGTATTGATATTATTTATTATCTACTTATTATGTGCGTTGAATTGTCAATGTTGTTGATGACCCCCTTGACTTATATACATACTGATGTTTTTGTAGGAATCAAAATATTATAGATCAAAGGTACATTTAACTATTTTCAACAATAAAATTTTAGTTCGTTAAAGACGACAGGGGCATTAAAATAAAAAATGTGTTACTTTCATAAAACTTAGTATAATGTATTGACAATCGTCGAATTGTATGTACAATAACATATTTACAGATAGTTATAGTCTGGGACGAGTTAATCTTCACTCATATTTGCTGACGAAACTATGGAGTAGGCCACCATATATCCATTCCAAAGGGATCTGTACGGTTGTCTCCTAAAAAAAACAACTCTTAGACACTAAAAAACAACAGTAGGTACAACCATTGATTTTACTATGTATAGTAAAATCAATGGTACAACTTTGTCTTTCAACATCAATGGCATCATTAGGCGAGTACTCTTTTCAATGTATGTTAAAGTTATTGATATTTAAACTTACCTTTGAAAATAGATCAGAACCGTGATATGCGTTGGGAGATAACACATAAAAATTAATAGAGATATGCAGACGTACCAGACAATGCAAATAAGTGGTACTGTAACTATTGTTAAAGCTATTTTGGCAGTTCCCAGGCTGTACATTTTAATTGCCAGCAAAAGACTGAGACAGTAATACGCTCGCTAGGCTTTCTTTGTTACTGTAGTTGTAGTTCTTTACTAGCTACTAGTTGTTTTATCACCTAAGCAGGTGGATATTTAGCTCCTGTCCATTTTATTGAGTGACGAAATCGTAGGGTAGCAGTCTTAGGATCTGTTGGTTGCCTATTGAGAGAAACATGATACCTGGAATGTAGCAGAGAATATAAGTTGAATTGCATTCAGTAATAGTGAAATGGAGATGTAATAATTAACTACAAAATAAGGTGGTAAAATTTATATTGAGGCAAGTGAATAAGGAATTAACTTTTGTTTTATATAAATACTGTTCTAGTAAAAATAAATTATATTTTAGGGTATGCATAGTAGATTACAGACATGTAATTTTTGTAAGGGAAAGAGACCAATTTTCCATTTTATTACTTCGAAATGAAAACTAGTAAAAAGATATTCGAGGAATTACAACCTTGTGAATTTAATTTTCAGCCGTATAAATAGCATGGTCAACATATTTTTACTGCTTGGTACCAATAATATTTAGTACGCTTTGGAAAGTCGTTGGTGATTTGTTGTCTGTTGAAATGTTACATGGGGCAATCAGATGATGATAAGATATTATTGAAGATATGATAATGACAAGATACTAGCATGAAGTCATAATAGCAGAAGCAGGTCTATGATCAATCAATCAATCGTCTACTCATTGTGATTTCTTGGAGAAATACAAATGAGTCATATTACTAGAAGTTACATACAAATTATATGCAGTCAAAATCAGTCAGAATGAGTAAAAGTTTTAAAAAAATTAAGAATAATACAATATGTAATATAACATTTTTACATCAAATAGTGCAAACTGGAGAAATACAAATGAGTCATATTACTAGAAGTTACATACAAATTATATGCAGTCAAAATCAGTCAGAATGAGAAAAAGTTTTTAAAAAATTAAGAATAATACAATATGTAATATAACATTTTTACATCAAATAGTGCAAACTAATACTACAGTAGGTATAAATTATACAACAAAAATGTTGAATTATACAAATTCAACTTGTCAACTTTGAGTTAAGAGAGTCACAGTTGGTTGTTGCCCTCAGCATTCCTCCAGTCATAGAACTCCGCCATAGTGTAGAAGGAGTATTTGAGAAGCCAGTCTGTCAATGCTGTTTTCAGGGTAGTCAGGGGAAGCCTCCTCAGATGTTCTGGCAGCAAGTTGAAGAATTTTGCTCTCCTGTATAATGGCTTCTTCACGAACAGGCTGAGGTGATGTGCTGGGAGAGCAAAGTTTTGTCTGTTTCTTGTGTTGTATTGATGTTGGTCAATAAGTTTAGATTGATCAGTGATGACTGTGTGCAATGTACATTGGAGTATGTATAGAGACACTACTGTAAGTATTTGTAGTTCTTTAAAAGCCTCTCTGCAGCTGTCTATTTGTGATAGCCCTGTCAAAGCTCTTATCGCTCGCTTTTGTATCACCAA